>JAODAL010033386.1:0-45629 GCA_025379985.1 Phyllomedusa bahiana
TAAACTTTAAATATAACCTAAATAAGATTAGACGGGGGTTTTTTTATTTGATTTTGTTTTTTTTGTGTTAAAAATTTTAAATTTGACTTAATAGGCTTTTTTTTTTGTTATTTTTTTGCCCTTTTTCAACTTGCCCCCCTGTTAAATTCGTTGTATACATTTTCTGGAAATAAAATCTCATGCTTCAAAAAAAAAAAAAAATTCAGATTTTCTTATGCGGAGATTTCCTCCAAGTGACACATGTTGGAAATAAGTTTGGAGTCTTGTTTTTCACAAAGTATTCTACCTTGGGAAAAATGCATTGGGGTCTGCTCTCCTTGAATGCTTTACTGCCTCTCTATGTTCTGATCTGCAATGTGCAACCTCTTCTACTTTCCTGCTTGGGTTTTTTCCCACCATGGAGAAGGGAGAGTAGGGAGACTGTCAGAAGCAGAAGCAGCACTTTTACAGATTTGTTTGAGAATCAGCAACAGTGGCAGCTTTGTGAATGACTTTCACAAACCATAGAGCAGCAAAGCTGTAGAACATTTTTAATGAAGACTATTTAGAAAGTAATCTTTAGGAAACAAATGAACAATAAAAAGGTTCAGTGCAAAAGTATCTATGTTCTTTAAAAAGGATGTCAAGGGAACCAGAAAAAAAATTCAAAAAGGGTTGCCAATCTTTTTATTCTGTGATTTTTCTGTGCTAGCTTTTGCATTGTATATGCTGAATGTAGCCTCTTTTCTCTTAAGCTGAGCAGCAGCATAGGTGTAACTTTAGGGGGAAAGGGGGAGGCCCCCCACTTTTTTTCTGGGTGGGGGAGGGCCCCACAAATTTTTTAGCCCGTCAATAAAAAAAAACCATTTGAAAGCTGAAATGTGGTAAGTGGAGGGGCAAAGCCAGGAAAAAAGGGGTAAAAACCCTTTGCCCCTAATTTCTGGCATCTTGGGGGACATATAGGTGGCACCTCAAGTGTCATGCAGAGTGAAGCAACGCTGATTGGTAGAGCCGATTCTCGGGGGCTGTTCATCAATCAGAACCTGTCACGTCCAGCACACCTTTTTCGGGGCTGTATCTTTCCCTCCCATTTATATCACTTCCCCTTGCCCAGCCCCCAGAGAAGAAGGGAAGCTCCGGCTGAATGCCAACGCATCAGACTACAGAAACAGCAAGGAGGGGCAAGGGTGCTAGGGTTTTTTTTGTATGCAGTAGGGATGCATGTATATGTGAGAGTGCAGTGTGAAGGGGAGAATGTATGCACTGTACATGTGAGGATGTCAAAAATACTGTACAGTCATTGTCTACCCGTCACTTCTTCCCTTTTCTTACGCGCCAGGAAAATGAAAGTAAATGGGCCGGCCCCGCAGATTTTAAAGGGTTTGGGGTGGTCAGCGCATACTTCCAAAACCCCGCAATAGTAAGCGCACATCACCCCCATTTTCTCCTTGTAAATTTTTTCAAGGGGGTTTTATGCACTAACGCACTAAAGGGAAAAAGGAGGCAGAAATCTGCTTTAGGGAGTTTGGTCGTTTGGGTCATCGGAATTCTGCGTTTGCAAGGGTTCGAAAATTTCAAAAAGCAAACAACACTGTCAGCGCCAAAAAAACGTCAGTGAACCACCCTCATGTTTTGGGGTTTTTCTTGTTTAAAAATTGTATATATCACCCCCACAATGCCGGGGGGACTTTGCTAATGTATTTGTCTCGGGGTATATTGTGCAATGTAGAATCTTGGGGGATGGGGAATAAAAGCAGTAATACTGGGGCAGGTGTGTAATTAAACTTGGTACGTGGGGATGTAGTAATTCTAGGGGGCAGGGAGTAATTAATATTGGTGTATGGTTTTTGTAATGTGTATGGTCGGGGTGGTTATAATGTAGTAATCTCTGGAATATGGTATAAAGTAATCTCTTGGTAATGGGTTGTAAATCTCTGTGGTACAGTGGAGTAATGTAATCTTGGGGGGACGTAGTAATGTAATCTCTGGGTATGGGGTGTAATGTAATGTAAAACTCTAGATACAGTGTGTGATGTAAATTTTCGGGGGGACAGTGTGTAAAATTGTAATCTCTGGAGTCAGTGAGTAAGTAATCATTTCTAGAGTTTTTTTTCCGGTGTAATATAATCATTTTTGGTTAGAGTGAATTATATTTTTTTTTGAGACAATGTGCAATTCATTTGAAGGTGCGTTGTAATATCATTTTTTGTGGTTACCATGTGAATTAATAAAATTTCTGGGGGTGGGAGTGAGTGATGTCATTTCTGGTGTATGGTATGCAATAGAATACATTTTGGGGTACAGTGTGAGACATAAGTGCTTCCTAGGAAAACAGTGAGATTGGGTTCTTTTATTTTCCTCATTCTGTTGTGTGTATAACAAATTTAATGGAGTAGTGATGGGGGATTGGGAGGGGTTAAGCGAAATTTGCTGCATTGCACAACATTTGTTATTTCTATTTACAGGGGGAAAATTATAGGTGTGCTGGTTCGGTTTCATTGCCAGGGCTGCTTTTTAGTCCCAATCCCCCTGAACTTCAGTAATTAGAGAGCCATTCATAACCTTACGGATTGCCATAAAAGTGTTTGACATAAGGACTCCGCCTGGACCTGCTGGGGGAGCTCACAGCACTCCCCTGAACATCCTAGCTGGGTTAGAGGGGGCCGCTTCAATGCAGGGAAAGGAGGGGAGAGAAGGAAAGGGAGGGGAAGTGAAAGGGAAGGCGAGTGAAGGAGGGAGGGAAGGATAGGAAGATAGGAGATGAAAGGGAAAATTGTTCCCCCCCACTTTTTGAACCAAAGTTACACCCCTGAGCAGCAGCATTGAATGTTTGAAAGCTGTTTTTCTTTGTAGTATGAAACTAGAATCTCCAGGATTCCTTGCTGTACTTAGTGTACCCCTTCTGTTTCCTATTTCATATAATGTGGTTTTCTCACTACAATAATTATCTTCTAACATGTAGGGACAGGTAATTGAGGACTTAGCTAAGTAAACACTCTTTACAGCTAGGCAGCCATAGTACTACACTTAAAAAATCTTTTGCACTCATGTTAGAGCAACAGGAATAGCAAGCAACAGCAATGCTGACATGTCAATCACTGCTGTAGACTCACCCACAATTTGAACACCATATGTGACTCTAAAGCTGGCTGTGGTTCTGTGAAACTACATTGTGAGAAAGCCCCTTTAAGTGCATATATATATATATATATAGTGGCAGAGCCAGTTTCTGCCACTAGGTGGAGTTAGAAGGTTGATGTGCCAATTCTGATCTACCAAAGAACGGCGATTCAGGAGCTAAGGAACCCCCAGGATGGTCCTGGACGGCATCCAAATGTGAGTGGAAGCCCACATATGGTGGAGGATGCGGGCACATCAACCTTCTGATGCCAGGAGTCTCTTTAACCTGACCTCAGCCAACTTTTTTTTCAGTCACAGGATTATAACAACATAAACAAAACAAACATCTTGGCTGTCAGGCCACTTACTAAACAAAATAAGAGGCCCTCTCTAACCTGTGGTCTGAGTCTACTACTCAGGCTCACTATAACACCGCTTTAACCAGCCACCACTGATATACAGGCTTCCCACAAGCCTCTGGGGGCAGAGCCTCTTCTCCAGCTCCACTGCTGCTCTAGGTTCTGGCAGAAACCACTCCCTCTGTACACCTGCAGGCCCAGGCTTTTCATAGGAATCCAGAGACCTGTCCATAACCTGGCCTGGAATACAGGGAGTAGACATCCACCCGACACGTTGTCTACTTCCAATAAGAGCCGACCCAGAATAACCAAAATAAACGTCTGCCTACCACTTAGTGTGACTGACAATACATATGGCTGGCTCCTATCCCACCAAAGCCAGGTACCCTTGATGGCGCTTTGCTTGCATGACTCCTGTCTAATTCTGCCTAGTGGCAAAAACCGGCAACTAGAGTCTTTAAGCAGAGGAAATGATGTGAGACCCTTCCAGGCCACTGCATAAACTGTCCACATATATCTGTGTCACATAATTTTTAGGTCACTCAAAGATTCATCTGCAGCGGAGCCAAATAAAAGAACAAGCCTATTAGATAATACGGAGAAAGTCCTGATTAACCTTTTTGGTGACCAATGAATTGAATTGGGATCCCCATCTCCTCATCTATGGAGGGATTTCATTTTCCAGGCTTAAATACACATTCATCTTACAAACATTCATCACCTAATAAATTATCTGACAATGAAAATTCATCAAAGGACCCCTGGAAACTTGAAGAAACAGCTGCTGATTGAATTTATTGTGCATAACTGTCTGCTTCCATGATCAACTTGCATTTTAATTCCTCACGTTTTTCTCATTTGTGAAGATATGTTACAGGGCTCCTGTTTGCTAATGAGTAAACCCATATGTTATAAATGCTATAAAAAACAAAAGTTGTGTTGCATTTATTGCAATTGCACAACATGTGTTTAACAACAAATACAGGCAACAGTAGATAAATACAGGGGACACCATAGTAAAGAATAAAAATGGCCCAATTTACGAGTTTTACTTCTAAGAACAGAATGGCCTCCTTGTGTTCAAAAAGTTTGCTGTCTTTAATGTAAGGGCGACGTGTATGATTTTTGGCACCCATTTTTTTGCGCATATTAGTAGCGTAGAATGCTCCTGAATCTATGAACCTGTTCTATTGCGGGTCATAGACTTTCTAGCTACAAAGCAACACTTCCGGCTCAGGTAAACCACTTTAAAAGTGCTCTACCTGTTCCAGCAGTAATGCACCTCAATTTGCCGTACTGAAACTATAAATGCGTAGCTTCATACGGTTGTAGTGCGACACACCTCCAGCAAGCCCCCCAATCTCATGCGCATTACAGCGTGCCGCGGACGCTCTGTAATGCGCCTGATATTGAAGTGCGCCTAATTAAAAATAGAGTGAAGGGGGCTGCACTAGTTTTTGGCGGACTGAAAGATAACTTGGAGCACTCGTAATAATGGGTTAATTTCTTCAAAGTATATCCCCCAATATAATAGGATATTTTATATGAATATATCATATATTTCTTATAACCTTATGATGTTAG
This sequence comes from Phyllomedusa bahiana, assembly GCA_025379985.1. Taxonomy (NCBI): domain Eukaryota; kingdom Metazoa; phylum Chordata; class Amphibia; order Anura; family Hylidae; genus Phyllomedusa; species Phyllomedusa bahiana. The sequence goes on from JAODAL010033386.1 coordinate 5,043, forward strand.
TTAATTTTATTTCATACCGTCTAAATAGGGAGAGGACCATTTCCTATTACAGTTGGATCTCCTCTTTATTAGACACTTTGATCTGAAATATGAAACGGTATATCAGTCTCTGTTGTGTTATATGTAGGAGAAAAAATTACATAACAGGATATTTTAGGGTGTATGGATGTAACAAGATGTCAGAGAAAACTTATTGCAACATGTTATTTGATCACAGGGCACAACCAACGCCATTGAAATAAAGTTCTATGCTTCAATATTATAGTGCTTTAATCGTCCAGTTAAGCTTTTCTATATTTATATTACAGGTTTAAACCCTTACTAGCATTAGATATACATTTATGACATTATGTTAGTAAGTATGTATGGAGCGGACACCTGCCTTCATTCCTTGGGACTGTAGATAACTTAGGAATCCGCTGGTAAATTATTTAGGCGGAGCAGTCAGTGTGGCTTTCAAAAAGTTATACAGGAGGGGGGTGCCCTCTTACCCTTCCTGATTTGCCTCAACACTATGCAATCACTGAGTGTCAATTTATTATTATTATTATTATTATTATTATTATTATTTTAAAGCACCATTGATTCCAGGGCGCTGTGCATTCAAATACATACATATATCAAACAAGTACAATGATAATAGTGACTGACTTATGACTGGCACAGCAGGAGTGAGGACCCAGCCCACGAGGGCTTACAATCTACACTGGAGGAGGAGAGAGACAGAAGGTGATGGGCAGACATGTTTTTGGGGTAGCGCAGTGGTTGCTAGGTTATTGTAGGTTATAGGCAGTCCTGAAGAGATGGGTTTTCAGGTTGCTTTTGAACCTGGGGAAGTTGGGGGAGAGTCTGATGTGTTGGGGCAGTGAGTTCCAGAGTGTGAGGGAAGCACGAGAGAAGTCTTGGAGACGGTTATGTGAGGAGCTGATAAGGGGAGAGCAGAGAAGAAGGTCCTGTGAGGAGCGGAGATTGCGTGAGGGGAGATATCTGGAGATTAAGGCAGAGATGTATGGAGGGGAGAGGTTATGGAGAGCCTTGTAGGTCATGGTTAGTAACTTGAAATGAATTCGCTGGGATTGAAGGGGAACAAGAGTGCTAGACGGGAGGCCGCAGAGAAGTATGTTGCAGTAGTCTAGGCGGGAGATAATGAGGGCGTGGACCAGCATTTTGGTAGAGTCGAAGTTGAGGAATGAGCGGACGCAAGAGATATTTTTCAGGTGGAGGCGGCAGGCAGAAGAAAGGGCTTGGATGTGGGGTTTGAAGGACAGAGCGGAGTCGAAGATTATCCCAAGGCAGCGGACTTGGGGAACAGGTGAGAGTGTATGGCCGTTGACTGAGATGGAGAGATCAGGTGGAGGGATAGAGTGGGATGGTGGGAAGATAATAAATTCAGTTTTCTCCACTTTCAGTTTTAGGAGATGAGAGGAGAAGAAGGAGGATATGGACGATAGGCAGTCAGGTATCCGGGAGAGAAGAGAGGTGACATCTGCACCGGAGATGTAAAGTTGGGTGTCATCAGCATATAGATGGTATTGAAAACTATGTGATGCTATGAGCTGACCGAGGCCAAGAGTGGAGATAGAGAAGAGTAGTGGGCCCAGGACTGACCCTTGTGGGACACCAACAGAGAGTGGCCGGGGGGGGGGAAGTGGAGCGAGAATGAGAGACGCTGAATGTCCGATCAGAGAGGTATGAGGAGATCCAGGAAAGAGCCAAGTCCGTGATGCCGAGGGAGGAGAGGATTTGTAGCAGGATGGAGTGGTCAACAGTGTCAAAGGCAGAGGACAGGTCTAGGAGGAGAAGCACAGAGTAGTGGCGTGAGGCTTTGGCAGTTACTAGGTCGTTGGTGACCTTGGTTAGGGCGGTTTCGGTAGAGTGGTGGGGTCGGAAACCAGATTGTAGTGGGTCGAGGAGAGAGTTGGAGGAGCGGTGGGAGGACAGTTGAAGATAGATGTGCTGCTCAAGGAGTTTGGAAGCAGAGAGATGGGGCGATAGTTGGACAGACAGTAGGGGTCAAGGGATGTCTTTTTGAGGATGGGTGTGATAGTAGCATGTTTAAAAGAGGAAGGAAAGATGCCAGAGGTTAGTAATAGGTTGAACAGGTGGGTGAGGGCTGGGATGATAACAGCACTAAGGTCTGGGATGAGGTGAGATGGCAGTGGGTCAAGATTACAGGTAGTGAGGTTGGATTTAGACAGTAGAGAGGAAAGGTTGTCGTGAGTAACAGTGGGGAAGCAAGATAAGGGGGAAGAGCATTGTACGGATATAGGGGAGGGTCCTGGGGACTGGGGACTGATGAGGTTGATTTTGTGTAGGTAGTAAATGGCAAAGTCATCTGCAGAAAGGAGGGATGGGGAAGGAGGCGCTGGTGGATGGAGGAGAGAGTTGAAGGTGTTGAAAAGTTGTCTGGGGTTGTGAGACAGAGAGGATATGTCAATCAGCTGTAATGGCAGCCAGGCCTCTAAGAAGGCCCCCAGGGCGGCCAACTTACTGTTCCTATTACACCCTCCCTTAAGAAGGAGAGCTATAATTGAACACTGTTTTGCAATATGTCGTACTAGTATTGCAGAATAACAAATAATCGCACTCCCTAGTAGTCAAGTAGCCTAGGGGACTAAAAACACAAGTAATAAATATATAGGGCGACATGTATGAAGGAAGGCACATAGAAGTTCAATTTCTCATCTTTTTTTCAGTGTATAACGCGCCTGATGTATGAAAGTGGGGTTTTTTTTGCGCTCATAAATGGTGTGTAAAGTTTGAAGCGTATCACCAATGTGTTTGCCGCATTACGGAACTTAGCAAACCACATGTATCACCAAATAGCTTCGGGTAAAGATATAACATATAAAATATAACTTTTATTGATATACAAAATAAAAAGGGGATGCAGACATGGCAAACCCTCAATATCCCTAAAAAAAACTCCTACCTGGTAACACTAGGAGGAGAAAAACGGAGCAACCGCCTTGAAAAAGGGCGACCCCGTACAAGCTAACTTACTGAGTCCCTACAAATCCCTAAAGCAATACCAAGCACATAAACTAATAACAAATAATATAAAGAAAAAATACCACAAAGACGTGCACAAAATATACCACTACCAACAAAAAAATGAATAAGACCGAATGCATACAAGAAATTATGTCCTAAAGACTATCCCAACAATCTATCCCCCGCAGATGAGACGGGTTCATCAGGGGACAGTATGCAAGATAAAGCTGATATTGCCAAATAAAGCAGAATATGCTCACGTCCCTTCTCGTATATCGATATACAGCCATTCCAGATATACCACAAAGGATCCTGCTGGGGCGCTGGTGCGTGATGTAGGAAAAAACATATGCTATAGAAGATGTAAGTGGCTGCTGTTTAAATAATAAAGTAACAGGTGACCGCCGAGACTACGTTCCGTCGACACACCGGAACTACGTCATCGCGTTAAGACAAAAGTACATAGGTGTAATAAAGGGTGAGTGTTCAAAAGCCGCGGTACAACAGGCGCATGCGCAGTCTGGAAAACGACGCCGTACTGAGAAGTGTAACCCGCGCCTGCACATACCGACTCAGCTAACATCATGAATGGAGTAGTAGAAGCCAAAGATGCTATGTGCGCAGGTGTGAAGGCCCTTAGTGGCTATGTGTACGGCACTGCGCTTACAAGTACAAACCTGGTAAGGGAATACAGGCGCAGACGTGGCTCAGCGATGTACTGTCATGATAATAAAGTCCTATGTGTCAATTAAGGAATTCAGGCCCGTGCTAAAATGAATCGAGCAGATGATATACTACATATATGAAAGAAACAGGGTTAACATGATACAACATCGAATAGCAAATGACGAAACATATATTAAGCTCACTCAAATAAGGCATTCAAAAAGCGTGTCGATACGACATATACCCTATACAGCAAACATATGCTGAGCAGCCAAGTATAGAGACTCAGATAAATAGTATGAAACATATCCGTAAACCACATGGCAATAGATATTACACAACATGGGGACAAAAAACTCTTGAAAAGGATGTTAGAGTGTTATGAAAAGTGAAAAAAGATAATAATATATGATACACAGATTAAACTAAACTAAAGGGGGTCAAATAAACGATGTAAAGGAAAGAGACTCATTGGGCAACATGTATGAATCTCGCCACGTCGGGGCGCACCTTTCCGCTAGTTTTCCGGCGAAATCTGCGCCTGATTTATGTCGGCACTGGGGCGCGCTCATACATTCCATGTAAAGTCTGCCGCGCCTCGCCAGTGTTTGAAGCGCACTGCGGGACTTAGGCGCCGTGCGGCACTGCGCCGACGATTAGCCGCACGAGGTAGTGCACTCATACATGCGGAGTAAAGTCCTCCGTGCCTCGCCAGTGTTTGATGCGCAGTGCGGGGACATGGGCGCAGTGCGGGGCTGCGCCTAAGATTTGCCGTCCGAGGAAGTGCGCTCATACATGCAGGGAAAAGTTCCCTGCGCCTCGCCAGTGTGTGGGGCGCAGAAGGGACTTAGGCGCAGAAGGGACTGCACCGAAAATCTGTTCCGCGGCGAGACAGGCTAGAAAACAGCGAGAAATCATTCCACATGTCGGTGCGGAGTATGAATCAAAAATCGCCTTTATAAAGGCGGAAAACATTCTCAGAAAAAGAGCTCAAACCTCAAAAATAAAAAATACATAAAATAAAATCACTTTCCAATATCCTAATTCAAGAATTAGGATATTGGAAATTGCCGGGAAATACAGTAATTCAAATTCTGAAAGTTATTCTCATTGGTCGGCAGAAACCGGCCAATCAGAATAGGAGCGACAGTGAACCATTAAAACCTATGGAGAACTATTGACCAATCAGAAACAAAGGCAGGACAGTTCAAAATACAGTAAAAATGCAGAAAAGAGCTGATTGGCTGAGCTAGCGGGGGCTTGGCTATCCCGACCAATCAGAATAGGAGCGACAGGGACCCATTATAGCCTATGGAGAAGTTTGAACCAATCAAAATCAAAGGCAGGACAGTTCAAAATACAATAAAAAGGCAGAAAAGAGCTGATTGGTTGAACTATGGAGTATGATTAAAAAAAAAACATTTTTATTAGTTGTAAAATATTCTCTGAAAAAGAGCTGAAATCTTCTATAAACATAAATCAATTCTATCCCGAACAACGCGTTTGTCGCCGAGACCGGCGCTACATCGGGAATCGGCATAAACCAGCCAATCAGAATAGGAGCGATAAAGACCCATTATATCCTATAGAGAAGTTTTGACCAATCAAAATAAAAGGCGGGACAGTTCAAAAGACAGTAAAAATGCAGAAAAGAGCTGATTGGCTGAGCTAGCGGTGGCTTGGCTACAAAAACAAATTGAAGAAGTTTGAAAGGGATAACAAAGACTATCTCTTCAACAGGGTATATACCTGGGCTGAAGACCGCTCAATAGTGCGACAGTATAGACGAGGAAAGTATAGTAAGAAAAGCAACACAGAGGAGAGTAGCACCGAGTCGGAGGGTTCTGCCACGACAGGTCGGATGCTACTAAGATCCATTACACGTAAAGACTCTAAAACAGTCGATTTTTTAGACCAACCAGGTCGCAGCACCGACACGGATTCTTGAAGCAACACTGGAACAAACCGCGCAGGCAAACGCGCCGGAAAAACAAAGAAAAAATAGAGACTCACAAGAAGAAGGCTTAGTGATTAATTTGTCCACTAAGGCCTTAACAGATGCGCAAACTGCTGTCATAGATAAAGGACTGAATTTTGTCCCTATGCAAGGGGTTTCTTTGTTTGATTTTAATGTTGACTTCTACAAACTCTGCAGGGCAATACGCCTTAGGATGTTTTTCAGTGGTTCAGAAAAAAGGGAGTAGTATAAACAGTGAAATCCCTAGGAAGATGATTAAGAGCAGCCGATTCGATCCTGACTTCAATAGCCCCTCTCTGGAGGTTTTCCAGAGGTTGGTTATTGATGAAGTATCGAGTCACTGGAATGAGACAAAAAGATCTAGAGAGAATAATCTATCAGAGCAGGAAAGAACAGCTATGAAACAGTTACAACAGGATAGTTCAATTGTCATTAAGAAAGCTGACAAGGGCGGTGCCACAATCGTGCAAGACAAGGCACAATATATACGGGAAGCGATGACACAATTAGCTGACACTACTCTATATAAAAAACTAGAAACAGACCCCACAGAAATTTTTGCCAAATCAATAAGAGAGCTATTAGAAGATAGTTACCAAGAAGGGCTTATTGACAATAAAATTAAAAACATGTTAATCTGTAATAACCCTAGGGTCCCCGTTCTATACTTGGTACCAAAAGTCCTCAAGTCTCTTACCAACCCCCCCCCGCGCGACCTATCGTCTTGGGAATTGGTTCCCTGTTAGAACCTTTGGCCGCCTTTGTTGATTCTTTTCTACAAAAGGCAGTCAAAAGAGAGATACACTCCTTAAGCGACACGGGACAATTTTTGAAAGTGATTGAAAACATTGGTGACATACAGTCTTGTCTATTTTGTACTTTGGATATTAAATCCTTGTTTACAAATATCCCCTTGGAAGAGGGTGTGCAGGCGAGCAGAGATGCCCTGGGTGAAGACCCGACATTATCTAACTCTCAGATCAATTTTTTGATGACCCTATTAGAGATCGTTTTGACTAAAAATTATTTCAAATTTGGGGATGATTTTTATTTACAGCTGCAGGGGACGTCGATGGGGTCCCCGACAGCCCCCAGTTATGCCAATCTGCCATGGAGAGGCAACACATCTTCACATCAGAAGGGTTCAAGAAAGTAAAAGTTTGGCTGAGGTATGTGGATGACGTCTTCGTCCTCTGGGAGGGAACAAACGAGGATTTGCTCGAATTTGTGAATTTTTTAAATGGTATCCATTCTCTTATTCAGTTCACCTCCCATGTGGACCGAGATGTCATCCACTACCTGGACGTGGAGGTGCGACGCACCACCAATGGCGTCTCTACTGACTTGTATACTAAGCCTGCTGAAAGAAACAATATGCTACACTGTAATAGTTACTATGCACCCCAAACTTTCAGGGGTATACCTACAGGCCAATTTACAAGGGCTAGGCGAATATGCTCCACAGAGGAACTATATTATAAACAGAGTACCAAATTAGTTGAAAAATTTGTCGACGGGGTATGATAGAAAAGAGGTTGAACAGGTGGCCCAAGAAATAGGCAAAAAGGATCGTAGTATGCTTTTGATGAAACAAACCACTAAAGAAAAAAATCGTAGGCTCATGTTTGTCAGTACCTTTGATGATCATAGCAGGATGATTAAAAAGGCTATTGATAGGCATTGGCATATACTTACGTCCGATTCTAAATATGGTCGGCTGTTTAAAGATAAACCATCTTTTGTCTACAAGAAAGGCCGTACAATTGGGAGTCAGATTATGTCTAGTAAAATTTTTACTGAACGTATTAGAAAACAAGTGTTTCTTGAACCGCAGAAAAAGGGCACCTTCCCTTGCTATAATTGTCAGAATTGCAATTCTATAATCAGAGAACCATACGTTCTACATCCAACTAAAGGAAAGAAAATATTTCCAAAAGGCGCCTACACATGCGATACCAAAGGGGTCATTTATTTGCTTAAGGGATACGTAGGGCAAACGGCCCGCAGCATAAAAGTAAGATTGAATGAGCACCGATCCAGCATCAGACTTGCGGCTAGGAACTTGGCACAGGATAAAGTAAAAATTGAGAAAATTGAAAAAACAAAGCCCTTTGGGGAGAGTAGTGTGGCTAAACATTTTCTGGGATTCAGACATAATGTGTCTGACTTACGATGGTGTGTATTGGAGGAAGTGAGAGGTAGTGAAGGGTTAACTCTTGAGTCTTGTTTATTATGTCTAGAGGCCTGTTGGATTTTTGACCTTAACACCTTAGCGCCGGCCGGCCTGAATGAGGCACTTAGTTTTAAAGTGTTTTTGTAAATGTATTTTGTTGTTGTATAATGTGAGTATAAAAAGGAGTTACTGGCGTGGGTATGCACGCTTGAGAAAGAGGGAGGGATTCTCCCGAAACGTCGCGTGGTTTCGCTTACCGCCCGCCCTTCCGCTTACCTGCTCCAGGTGAAGCGCCAAGTCTATGGCACCACGCTAATGCCTCGTGCATTGTGAAGCTCTATATGGCTCAGAGATCGCAGAATCCTGTTGACCACTGAACTATGTGCGGCTGAAGCGCAAGTACTCTTTCTTATATCTGCTACTTATTATAATGTATGAGAATCAATACATTTCTACTTTTGATATAAGTCCTTACCCAGCTATATTTTGAAGTTAAAATCCATGAACATGACATCATCATTAAGGGATGTGGGGGAACACAGGAGCCATGGCAGTGCTGGATCGGTGGTGATGGGAGAAGTAATAATGGGTTCATTTTCTATTTTAACACAGTGGAAGGTGGTTAGGAGTCTTGGATAACCCATTTAAGAAGTTCCATTATCACAAGATGATCAATGTTATTCACCTGTAAGCAGGGGCGTCGCTAGGCTAGTTTATTCGGGGCACAAGCCCCGAACAATCCTGCCTGTGCCCCGAGTCTCAGCCCATCGGGTTGTAGGCAGCTGCTATGTGCCTGCAGCGCCAACAATCTAATTAGCTGTATTCTGAGTCCTCTAAACACACGTACAGCTCACGGCCGTTCCTCAGTGCAGGGAGGGGGAGGGAGAGCGACTGCACCAGCTGCCGGCATTTAGGAGAGAGGAGGGGGCGCCTGTCCCTCCTGACTGTCAGGACTTCCTGTGCTGCAGCCGCGCTGAGCACGGGAGCCCGACTTCCAGGAAGCAGCAGATAGTGAGTGAGGAGCTCCGCCCCCTGCTGTGCTGCTGCCGGGTCCTGGACCATACAACTACTCAGCCTTGGAGACAACAGCAGCAGCAGCATCATCATCCACAGGTGCCCAGGGAGGTCTCAAGTGAGTGAGTAGCCTCACTGTAGAGACCAGTACTAAATAGTATAATAAGGGGAACACCACATAATCTTCATAAATATGAATTGTACTTAATGTATATATGCGTGTGTATACACATATGTGTATGTGTGTATGTATATATGTATTTTTATGCATGTGTGTGTATATATGTGTATTTGTGTATGCATGTGTGTATTATTTTTGTGTGTATGCATGTGTGTATATATTTTATGTGTGCATGTTTTGTATATATGTATGCATGTGTGTATATATGTATGCATGTGTGTGTGTGTATATATATATATATGTGTGTGTGTGCGTGTGTGTGTATATATATATATATGTGTGTGTGTGCGTGTGTATATATATATATGTGTGTGTGCGTTGTGGGGGTATATATATAATATTTTATGTGTGTGCGTGCATGTGTGTATATATATATTATATTATGTGTGCGTTTTTGTGTATTATATATATATATATGTGTGTTGCGTGTGTGTGTATATATATTATATATATATGTGTGTGCGGGGTGTGGGGTGTATATATATATATAAAATGTGGGGTGCATGTGTGGGGTGTATATATACATATATATGTGTGTGTGTGTTTTTTATAATTATGTGTGTGCGGTGTGTGTATTTTATATAGTGTGTGTGCGTTTTGTGTGTATATATATAATATATGGTGGTGGTGTGTGTATTATTATATATAAAAATTATGTGTGTGCGTGTGTGTATATATATATATATTTGTGTGTGCTTTTGTGTGTGTATATATATATAAAAAATGTTTTGGGGTGTGGTGTGTATATATTTTATATGCGTGTGTGCGTGTGTGTATTGTGTGTATATGTTAAAAATGTGTGTGTGCGTATATATATATATATATATATGTGTGTGCGTGCATGTGTGTATATATATATATATGTGTGCGTGTGTGTATATATATATATATATATGTGTGTGCGTGTGTGTGTATATATATATATACACTCACCGGCCACTTTATTAGGTACACCTGTCCAACTGCTCGTTAACACTAATTTCTAATCAGCCAATCACATGGGCGGCAACTCAGTGCATTTAGGCATGTAGACATGGTCAAGACAAAACTCCTGCAGTTCAAACCGAGCATTTAGTTTTGGGGGAAGAAAGGTGATTTGAGTGCCTTGAACGTGGCATGGTTGTTGGTGCCAGAAGGGCTGTCTGAGTATTTCAGAAACTGCTGATCTCCTGGATTTTCACGCACAAACCATCTCTAGGGTTTACAGAGAATGGTCCGAAAAAGAAAAACATCCAGAGAGCGGCAGTCCTGGGGGCGGAAATGCCTTGTTGATGCCAGAGGTCAAAGGAGAATGGGCAGACTGATTCGAGCTGATAGAAAGGCAACAGTGACTCAAATTGCCACCCGTTACAACCAAGGTAGGCAGAAAGAGCATCTCTGAACGCACAGTACAGGGGGAACTTTGGGGTCAGATGGGCTACAGAGCAGAAGACCAAAACCCCGGGGGCCACTCCTTTCAGTAAGAACAGGAAACTGAGGCTCCAATTTGCCCAAGTCATCGAAATTGGACAGTATAGAAGATTGGAAAAAAAGTTGCCTGGTCTGATGAGTCTCGATTTTCTGCTGCGACATTCGATGGTAGGGTCAGAATTTGGCGTCAAACATGAAAGCATGGATCCATCCTGCCTTGTATCAACGGTTTCAGGCTGGTGGTGTGGAGTCAATGGGTGTGGGGATATTTTTTGGCACCCCTTGGGCCCCTTGGTACCAATTGAGCATCGTTTCAACGCCACACCTACCTGTTTTGTTGCTGACTGCCATCCCTTTATGACCACAGTACCCAACATTGAGGCACTTTTAGAGGGTAATGCGCCATGTCATAAAGCTGGGAATATCTCAGACGTTTCTTTAACAGACATGAGTTTCACTGTAAATCAAATGGCCTCCCCGGTAAGATCTAATCAATAGAGCATCTTTGGATGTGGTGGAACGGAGATTCGCATCATGGAGTGTGCAGCCGACAAATCTGCGGCAACTGTGTGATGCCATCATGTCAATATGGACCAAAATCTCTGAGGAATGCTTCCAGCACCTTGTTGAATCTATGCCACGAAGAATTGAGGCAGTCTGAAGGAAAAAAGGGGGTCCAACCCTTTACTAGCATGGTGTACCTAATAAAGTGCCGGTGAGTGTATATATATATAATTATATATATAATATATATATATATATATATATACATAAAATATATATATATATATATAATATTTGTGTGTGCGGGTGTATATAATAAAATATTTTAATATATGTGTGTGTGTATATATATATATATGTGTGTGTGTGCGTGTGTGTATATATATATATGTGTGTGCGTGTGTGTGTGTCTCTATATATATATGTGTGTGCGTGTGTGTGTATATTATATTATATTATATGTGGGGTGTGTGTGTATATATATAATATATTATATAAAATATATATATTATGCTTGTGTGCATATATATTTTATATATATAAATGTGTGTGTGTTTTGGGGTATATATATTGTGTATGTGTGTGCATGCATATGTTGTACATGTGTATGTACTGTATATATGTGTTTGTGTATAACACAATATCCACAATATTGCCCTTTTTTGTGTCACTAAACATAATCTGCCTGTTCTGTCATTTACACATGTAAACTACAGCCTGATGATGAATTGTATCTGATACATTTTTTTATACGTCATTCGTCAGGGTTGCGTACGTTTTTAGCTGCTGCAGCCAGAAAAAGGGTACTTTCACATGGCATAATTGCGGGGTGCCTTTTGTGGTGTATTTGACCTTTAATACGCTCTCTATGAGAGCTATAATTTACCATGTCGTCTTCTCCGGCGTACAATCCGATGGTATTGTACGCTGGAAGAGAGAAGTGACAGTCCCCCCGATAGAAGCCGCAGTTCTTTGGGCGTGAAAAATGCCGTGTGAACCCCGCCCTACTGAGCAAAACTTAACACAAAGGGCCCGAGCCCCGGATGTTTTGGGACCCTAGCAATGCCCCTGCCTGTAAGTGGTTATAATGTTTTGGCTGATCAGACAGGTATGATTTTGAAATATATACTGAGCAACTTTTTAATTGTTAATAGTTTCCTGTTAGCAGAGCATTGTGGGAGCTCAGATGCCAGAACCCTGCTGTTAGTTGAAATGAATGTCTATAAATTGCAGATAAACCACACAGATTCCAAGACGGAATCAGCAGAATTTTCACTGCTACTCTGTATGACTAAAGAAGAAAACAACCTATAACGAAGTGAATAAAAATACCCACATAGTAAACTTTTTTCTTTTAATGGTTGACTGCGGGGAACCTTGTTAAATGCAGCCTTATGTAAATAACTTAATACCTCTACTCAGCCAAGAAGAAAAACAACAGACACCGTTTTATTTTGTTGGAAAAGCGAGAATAGCCACGGCTTTATTAGCTTACAGAGAACCTGGGACGTAACTAGAATGTATAGGGCCCCAGAACACAATGAGATGGACCTTAACACCTAATGACAATAAACTAAAACGGCAGCCTCAAGAGCACTAATTAAGGCTACATAGAATATTGCCATATTCCAGGGAACACACATAATAGAGTCTGCTCCATAATGTCTATATGACCTACCAAGGTTTATGGACAATTGTCTAGAAGAAACAGCCCCATTCAACTTCCATTGCCCCAAGATCAACTCTAGTCTTTTGGTAAAAGTACAGTCTTTTTCAGGCACTGATCTAATTTCCTGATATTATTTGCCTGTCATCAGAAGCTTCAGTGGTTTTGTCTGTAATACAATTCATCAATTTCACAGTCATTTTCCTCATTATTGGTCAGCCCATCCGGAAGTGTCAGACGGAAGGATGTCCTTACGCTCGGTTGGCCATTCTTTTGCTTGACAATTTCGGATTTAATTACTGTATTGTGTAATGTTGTGCTGTTTAATCATTGTGTAGGTATTAGCAGTGTTCATGGACATCCACATTGATCTATCTTACTTTAATTACCTGTCTGTGTTGTTGCTTTCCATAATTGATTCTTAATATAGCCTTATATTTATCCCAAGCAATTTTACTTAATAGAACGGTTTCAAAGTCTTCTGTGTCTACTGAGGGTTGACATTATGAATCATCCTGCAGCAACACAGATTAGATCTTGCATTTGGGACTCTGCTGACTACAAACATAATAACTCGTGTCCTGTGACGTAATGTCCCTTCTTCCTTTCTTGATTACCCTCGTACCTCGGCCTTTCCTAAGGCTTCTCGCCAATTGTCTTTCATCTTTCTCTGCCTCCGAATGGAACATGTTTGTTTCTGACTGTCTCTCCTCTAATCTACAAGTCTCGTTCCTATGTAATTAGACGTGGGCACTGGGCCAGAAACTGGTCTCCCAGGCCCCAATTCTATCATCCAATTTAATGCCACATTAATTACAATCAATCGTTAGTAAAGGGAGACGTGGATTGTGAAATTAAGTCGGAGAGAAATGGAAACTTGTCTGACGCGACTATGAAATATCAGAGTAATTACAATGTCGGATTATGGCGCATTTTACCCATTAAAGCTGTCACTGTCTTTAAGTCATTAATCATGTCTTTGTGATTAGGTCACTCACGTTGTACATGTAGCTGACTGCTTAACCATTTATTGCACAACTATCCATGACATTCAGATTTAACCCTCCTTCTTGGTAATGTCTTATGTCAAATCTTCAGTCTCCTTAACTATGCTTCTCTGTTAGACTTACAGGTACTTTGTTATAGGAAACTTTAACATTCCTGTTTTAATTTTCTTTAATATCACCCATCAATTTTATTTCCTGTGTTTCTTCCATTTACACTGGTTTGCAGATTGAGTATAGTTCATGGACTGAATATTTTCTATCAAGTGATAGAAAAGCATTTTGCTAAATGTACCAGATAACTTTCTTATGTATTTATTATGTGTCTCTGTGTATTCTCTGTTCATGTGCATTTATCTCAGGATCTTACCAGGGTGCAGTGTCCATCTGGGTAGTTCCTCCTGGAGGTCTAGGATGTGTGTGTGGCCATCAGGTTACATAGTTACATAGTTTGTAAGGCTGAAAAAAGACACTCACTGAGTTCAGCCTATTGTGCCATAGTGGTGATCCCGAGAAAGGCAAAAACCTTCATGAAGTGGAAGCCAATTTTCCTCATTTTAGGAAACAATTCCTTCCTGACTCCATTATGGAATAAATCCCTGGATCAAGGACCCTATTAAAGTTTCTTACCCTCTTGCTTCTTCGGTTCCTCATCTAGAAAGGCCAATCTCAATTTAAAGCTCCTTAGTGGACACTAGAGAGGCAGCTCAGGTGAAAGTCAAGAGCAAGATGGACTCTCCCTACATTTATGTGAAGAGTTGTCATTGAACCCAGACTCTTGCAGAAACTTGTGGCTGTGAGGGCTGGGGAAAGTTTGAGATGGCTCATCACTTTTTACAGAGGGCTTGTGATAGGCTGTATTCTTGCACACTTTTGATGTGGTATGATCCATTTGCAGGGGTGTAACTAGAGAAGCCTGGGTCCTATAGCAAACTTTTGGATGGGGCCCTCCTCCCCCCACCTACTCGACCATGAACATTTACCAGGACATGCAGTTACTAGATAATACAAGGGGCAAATATCTCACCATACATATCACCATCATGCTGCTACCAAAAAATCCCACTATACCCAGACCAACATTACCAATAACGCTATTACATAAGGACCGGATTATACTGCCAGAACATGACCACATGTTACCCCCACATAGTGACTGAATAATACCCCTACACTATTACTGAACAAAGATCAATATACAAAGACCAATATTACTGTCATATAGTGACTATATAGTGGTAGGCATCAGTGTACACAGGTGCTTTACAGACTGTACATTACCACCATACAGGGCTCATATAGTTATAGATACCAGTGTACACAGATTCGGCAAATATATAACTGATTACAGTGCAGTTATACCTTGTGACTCACAGGTGACATTTCTCTGGCGAGTCGATGACTTTCCCTTTTGTTTTTTGTTCGGTCCAGACCGCCATGATGACTTCTTCCGGCCACAACTCATCCCTGCAGATTTGTAAACAAATATCTTAGAATCCTCCCTTTTCTAGCACCTCACTCCTTGTCCAACACCTCTGTGCAAACTTACAAGAGGTGGAAGAGGGGTATAGGCCATAGCTTAGAGGCCCAGTCTCCCAGATGGGAGGATTCACCCCCTGGAGATTGTGTTACAGCTATGGCCTGTACCCCTCAGAATCATATTACCAAGTAGGTAGACCCCATTAGATAGGTTTGTAGGCTCCAAGTAGGTAGGCAGTACATAGGCCCTAGGTAGGCAGTACATAGGCCTCAGGAAGGTAGGTAGGCAGTAGTTAGGCAGGTCTCAGTTAGGTAGACAGGCTACAGGAAGGAAGATTGGCCCTAGGTAGGCAGTAGTTAGGCCCCAAGGTAGGTAGGTAGGCTGTAGGTAGGCCCCAGGTAGTTAAGTAGGCGGGCCACAGTTAGGCTGTAGGCAGGCCCCAGGTAGCTAGGTAGATAGGCTATAGGCGGAGCTCACATAGGTATGCAGTTAAATAGGCTATAGGGAGACCCAAGTATTCAGGCAGGCTTTAGCTAGGCTAACGGGGCCCTTTAGACAGGCTATAGGGGGACCCAGATGGGTAGGAAGGCAGTGTTTAGGTAGGGTATAGGGGTCTATATAGGCAGGCAGGGTTTAGGTTACAATCGGGGCCCCATGCAGACAGGCAGGGTTTAGGTAGAGTATAGCGCCCAATAAGTAGGCAGGCATGGTTTGGGTAACGATAGGGCCCAATATAGGCAGGCAGGGTTTAGGTGGCTATAAGGCCTCACATAGGCAGGCAGACAGGGTTTAAGTAGCCATAGGGGCCCAAAAAGATAGGAAGGCAGGATTTAGGTAGAGTATATGGCCCCATATAGGCAAGCAGAGTTTAGGTTGCTACAGGGTCCCATATAGATAGGCAGATGGGTCTAGGGTAGGCTATAGGGGCCATATAGGTAGGCAGGCGGGGTCTATGAAGCTATAGAGGCCATATATGTAGGCAGGCAGGGTCCAGGTAGCTATATGGTCCATATATAGTCAGGCTAGATTAATGTTATAAAAATAAGAAATAATTTACTTACTTGCCCCATGGTCCCTCTATGCGAAGGTAGGCAGATGGGGTTTAGGGTAGGCTATAGGGGCCATATAGGTAGGCAGGCAGGATCTAGGTAGCTATAGGGGTCATATATAGTCAGGTAGGGTCTAGGTAGCTATAGGTGCCATATATAGTCAGGCAGGGCTTAGTCTGGCTAGATTAATGTTAAAAAAATAAGATATAATTTACTTACTTGCCGCATGGTCCCTCGATGCAAACAGCTCAGCTCCTGGCAAGTCTGAGCTCGGCGCGGACGGCGCGATGATATGACGTCATCACGCTACCCACGTCAGTACTGTGAGCCGGTGTCTGCTAGTCTTAAAGAGAAAATGTCACATAGTTTTTGCCCCCCTGGCTGAGGGCAGCACAAGCTAGGGTCAGACCTGCTGTTTCTAGCGCTGTGTCCCTTATTCTGTAAGATGCTGTAGTTTTCGTGTATTTAATGCTGAAATCTGTAGTTTTCAGCCAGAAGAGTCATTCGAAGAGTCCTTCAGAGTGTGGTTTTTTTTCAAACTCGGCCAATCGAAGGCTAGCACCGCCCACCTCAACTGACAAACCTATTACTTTGAATAGGTAGAAACATGTGAATAACTGACAGTGGGCGGTGCTAGCCTTCGGTGGGTGGAGCTAACATCTACTCATGAATAAGATTTGAGGCGTAATTGCTCTAAAACTGCTGCATCTTTCAGAATAAGGTGCACAGCGCTGGAAACAGCAGGTCTGACACTAGCTTGTGCTGCCCTCAGCAAGGGGGGCACAACCTATGTGACAGGTTCCCTTTAAGGCCTAGCAGGCAGCACAGAGCAGTCCTGTCTTTGAATGCTCGGGCCAGAGGGCCCAGGCGTTCAGAGGCAGCATGTGCTGTACCCCGCAGCTCCACCCCGCCGGCAGTGAACTGTTATGTTCATTGCTGGCGGGCGCAGGAGAGAGACTACAGGGGGAGCAGAAGAACTAGCAGATGCCCTGAGGCCGAGGCCCCCATAAGGACCTGAGCCGCAGGGCATCTGCTATGTCTGCTACCCCGGTAGTTATGCCCCTGTCCACTTGGGTGATAGAGAGTACCATCACAAGCATTTAAAAAAAAACAAGCTGTCTATAGAGGAATTAATTTTCCTTTTGGAGGAGACTCAGGTTTTGCTGGATTGAGGTAATCTTCTTACTTTTTGGAAGATAGTGAGTTTAAATACAGTGCAGTGGTCCTTTAAGTTACAATGGCCTCAGTATACAATATTTTCAACATACAACAGTCTCTACTGGGGCATTGTATGTTGACTGTGATTTCAAGATACAATGTACCAGACACCGATCCAGCCAAATATCATGAACATTTTGCTTGTAAAATCTCTATGACAGTGCAGTGCATGCAGTGATTGGTAGTCTGGCACCTCTCTACAGTACAGTGCGGTACTACATGTCCTATTCTGCTCTTTACATGTGCCAGGATGAGCGGCTCCTTTGGGCACCAGTGGAGGGCTCCATTTTCTTTTTTTCTATTACATCGTACATAAAATACATGATCCAAAGAAACTCCTGCCCTTATCATAGAAAGTGATTTTCAGATTATAATTAAGGACTTGTTTTATCTGGATTAGTATCTGCTTCATTTTCTTTCATCTTTATGTTGAATTATGTTGGGGTCAAATTTTGAGGTCTCAGAACTACCAGTTTTCCATAGAGCTATGGTTACAACATACAATAGACGTCCTGAAACCAGTTAATATTGTATGTTGTGGCACCGCTGTATAGATGTTAGTTTTGGAGATATGAGGTTCCTAAAATTCACAGATAGGAGGCTTATCAACTTGTATGGACTGAAATAAAGATTCATAGATAATCATGGCCCGAACTTTCTTGTGCTGAAGGTGATCTTGGTGAAGTAAGTCTTGATACAGGCCTGAATGCTGATATGTTATTCCCTTTTTAAGTCTCCATGCTCCACCTGTTCCAAAATTAGACACAGAGGATGACAATGACCCAAATTTGTTCTATAAATACTTGCAAAGTTACTCAACTTTTGTATATTTACACTGTAAGATAATGTTCAAAGGAAACCTCTATATCCATAACTTTACAACTCGACTTCACTGCTGTCTTGTACTTTGTCCCAGAGGTTCAATTTCCAAGCTTGAAGTTTATTCTTCATTCAGTGATCCCTTATTACATTTATGACATCTGTTGAGTGAATACTTGAGGGCTACGTCCAGAGCAATCATCTTAAAACAAACACATAACCTACCACATGACAGAGCTAGGAGTACATTGACTCAACTAATCTCCTACGTCTCTAGTTCTTCAAATTGAAGTTTAAGAGATTCATTAATCTCATTATGACAACTTGCATAGAAGGAAAATCTAATGATGCAGAACACGTTGCTCGAAGTATATAAAATGAAGATATCTTCTCTATTTGATGCATTGTTTTAGGAAGATACTGCCTGGAGTCACTCTGTGTAAATAGTATTATACAAAATGTTTTTGATAGATTTTCTTCATGTTTATCCTGCAGAAAATATGTACAGTATCTCTGCAAATATAAATGCAGGGACAACCTCTTAGGATTCATAAAGTGTGGAGTAAAAGCCTCAGATAACCTTGAGAGATACAAGTAGAGAGGAGGCAATGTTAGAAATTATTCTTCTCTATTAATCTGAGATGCGGATTCCTTGGTTCCCTATAGCAACATTCATACAATATACTGTAGCCTTGAGTTTGCATGCCGCCTTTTCAATTCCAGCAAAATTAATCAATTAGATGTGTACATATTTAATTCTTCATTGAAAGTGGCATCTCTGTAAAACAGATTTCTTACTGACTGAACAATTACTATGTGGGGCTTGTTTAGATACATGTAGCACCATGCTTCCATTTTTTTCCGTTCGAACAGGTTATCATTTCTGCTCAACTGTGCCACATTAAAGGGTTTTGCCACAAAGTAAAATTGACGTGGGAAGCTTGCAAATGAAATAACAAACATTTTCACCATTCATTATTATGAAAAATTCTGCACCGTTTTTGTTTTAGCTGCTCCTTTAATGATCCATTGTTCACAGCTTGTCTCCAGGGGATACGACCAGGGCTGAGAGCTCCTCAGTCCTGGTCGCACATGCTCAGACATCACCTCTCCTCTCAGGCAGCTACTGAGTGTTCAAACCCCAGGTGTTGTCATTCTACTCCCGTCCTCTGTGCTCCTTAGTAATTAGTCAAGCAATTAAATTAAAAAAAAACCTCAATGAGGTCTGTGCATTGATAATGAGAAAAAAAACCTCACAGGTTTGGTTCCTGCAGGGATTTGAACCTAGGACCCTTGTGCCTGGAGGCAAAAACTTTACCTCTCAGCTACTCACAATGCTTTACATAAACAGACCTTTCTTTGACTACGGAGAGGAAAGGTATGGTGATGTCATCCTGCTGGGTCACGTGATATGTAATTCAAACAAATCGCACACGCCCCCGTCTGAGCACACAGGCTGAAGAGCTGGAGGCAGGCGGTATGAAATGAGATCGTGGCAAAACCCCTTTAAGTCTTCTCCAATGACCCCATAAGCGTGAGACTTATAAGACCAGGGGCACCATCAGGGCAGTAGTGGCAGTATTCCTGTAGGGTATACTGAACAAATTAGAAAAACGTGGCCCGCTGATATGATGTAAGATAGAAACTGGTTGTAGGTGGAGGGGGCTAAGATGCTTCGACTCTATGGGGCCATAAAATTTCTGATGGCAGCCCTGTATAGGATACCTAAAGTGCCACTCAACCTCCTCTTTAATATTGGTATGAATTTGAAACAAAGTGGATGACTGGATGTTTTATAATTAAAAGAGTGTTCTCCCCATGCTAGTTCACAGAGTCTGTTCACAGCCAGCTTCAGACTCCCACTTCCTGTTCTGGTTACAGTAGTGATGGGCATATATGCTCTGCTATTCCTAGTTGTTTTAACAGCAGGACAGAAAGCTACAGCTCTCTAAAAGGTTAAAGTTTGTCAATAAGAAACATAAAAAAGCTCCTGTGTTGCTGATAAGAGATGGCAGGGAGTGACATCACTATTTTAGCCAGGGTTGCTAGAGCAGAGTAGTCAGCTGCCTAGAAAAGCTTGTGTACACAAGCAGGAGATAAGAGCAGCTCTAGCTCTGAAAGGTGCAAAATTAGAATATAAATGTATTTGTTAAAAAAAAATTATTTACCTTTGTCTACATGGTTAAAGCTAATCATTATCGTGAGAATATTTCTTTAGTATGAATATTGCCTAAAGGGAATGTGTTAGCAGAAAATTGCCTATTGTTCAAATTGTGTTTTTATGTTAAACATTTTTTAAATAAATTTTTAACATACGGCATTTTTCTCTCTGACCATTAAGCCTAATATTAGCCTCACACAATTGATGTTTAAGGACCGGAGTGATGTTACAGCATTGATAATAAACAACCGATCACAGTGCAAGGATAAAGCACACAATGATGCCACAGTGGATGGTTAGGGTATGTTCACGGGATGTCTTGCAGGTGTATATCGGCACATACTGTGCGCGCTGTTATATGCCTGCTGCTTCAGAAGTATACACTGGTAAGTGCGTTCTTCTGAAGTGCTCCTACTGACTTTCACTTTCCCACTGACATGTCACTCCTGGTGCGTGCCATGTTCCGCGGAGTATGCTTTAAAATCATGGCACTCAATGAGAGCTAAGATTTTACCATATTTGCGGGTCGTACTAAAGTACGCCCTACAAATACGTCGTGTGAACATACCCTTAAGGACCACAGTGATGTCACAGCAACAGTGTACAAGGATAATGCACACAGTGATGTCAAGCATCAATAATAAACAAATGATCACAGTGTAAGGATAACACACACAGTGTTGTCACAACATAGAGGAAAACACATCATCATTGCAAGAATAACACACAGTGATGTCATAGTTGATGGTTTAAAGGGGTTTTCTCACTACCAAGATTAGCTTTAGACATTTAGGGCCACATATATGAATACTGTTTAGGTCTAAAATTCACTTTGTTGCCCATAGGTTAATATTGGCAAAAAAGTGAGTTTTAGACCTCAACAGTTTTCATAAATGTGGCCCTTAGTGGCAGGTAATTGAAGAATTTTTCCAAATACATTAATCTTTTGATTTTACCTTGGTCATGAGATGAGACATTTTATCTGCACTGAGTGCACAGGTTTCTCTGATTACGACCATAAACTTACTTACTGATTAGACAAGCAGCAGGGAGTGATGTCCCCATAGACGGAGCTCACTCTCAGAGAAGACTCATTATCTATAACAAGATTAGCTTTTGGTTACAGATAGGCAATTGTTTTTACTCCTCAGAGCACTTGTAGCTTTGTTTATTGAAGATTAAATCTCCTGTACTTATGTGTATGTAATGTCTTAGCTAGTTGTAGGTTAGCTAAATATCCATATCATTGCTAATCACCCACAGCCTGATGAGACCAGAGTGGATGAAAAGATGCTTGTGACTCATTAAAACAGCATGTGGAGAAAAACCCTAATCGCAGCACATAAAATAAACATTGTCAATTGCTTTATGTGGCAAATGGTCTGTTCTGCTACCCCTGGGTTCAGATGTGATTGTTACCCATGTATTGTTACATCACCAATATATTGTTTCATTTTTTTTTTTTTCTTATTCAAAAAAAAAGAAAAAAGAAATAAAAAATGAATCATTTCCAGGAGCAAAGCCTTAAAATTCAGGAATGACCAGAGAGATGCCACATCACAGCTGGAGGCGATGGAGTTGGGCTAGTTGGGATTGTAACTTTCTCAGTCAGTTTCTGTTATGAATAAATACTTAGAGCAAATGTAAATTAATGGGGTATCACAGCAGTAAACTCATCCCTGCCTTTCATTTCATCATGTATAAAGCACCATGTAATAAACACTAATTCCCTCTGATCTCCTAGACTGTTACCGAGTCTTTAAATGTCTCTGGTGCTGACATGCAGAAACCACAGCACTGTTACAAGCTTTGTAGTCATATGCAAATATTATATGCAAATATTTTATTACTATAAAAACCACAGGGAGAATGTAAAAATATCTTTATTAAAATCACTTATACCTATATTTTCTATAGTCTTTTTCTGCAAAGAGAGACAGACCCTTTGAAATGCAACTGGTCCAACTGTGGCTTTTTGGGTGTGAGTGGTGTTGCGCTCTAAAACCTTCACCCAAACAATTATTATTAGCAGGGGAAGCTACACTGCCGATCACATTACAGTCACATTACATGGTGCTTATTGAAATAATAGCTGGTCTGTGTAACATACAGCCTCAAGAAGTCTTCCGGTTTATATTTAACACAGCATTGGCCTAATGAAGGTGGGTCACAATAGTCTCTCGGATGATTTTGGGTCCACATGGGCTGTAGAAATGCTCGCCATTAACTGGTATCAATATGCATTCTGACACGTCTTTGTCAGCTTTCCCTAGGACACTTGTGTGTTCTCTATATTTACTATTTTGCCATATGCAAACTTAAACTCTCTCAGTACTCTATCTATAAAACACTAAACGTAACTTTTATTATGTATAACTCTTAACCTCTATACACACTATATAAAAACCTGATTTCTAACCTCACCATTTAACCTTTTCTACTTCTGAAGGAAGAAATAGCTCCTTTTCCACTACCTCTAACCCCTGATGAAGCCAGGTTAGCTGGTGAAACAAGTCGGGGAGGTCAGGCATGACGTTTTAAATTGTGATTTCTCACCTCTGTCTACAAGTGCCACCCGCTACAGAGGGTGTCAAAAGGGAGCCTTATTTGTCCTGTGTCCTTTAGATTAGGGACGATTGCCCAAGTAGGAGGGTTGGAATCCCTTACTGGAGTTAATTATTTGCTGTATATATAAGGCTTTCCTGTTGGTAGGTGGGGTTCCACCAGACTTGATAATGGAAAAGGAGCTATTCCTTCCTTCAGGAGTAGAAAGGGTTAAATGGTGAGGTTAGAAATCAGGTTTTTAAATAGTGTGTATAGAGGTTAAGAGTTATACATAATAAAAGTTACGTTTTAGTGTTTTATAGATAGAATACTGATAGAGTTTAAGTTTGCCTATGGCAAAATAGTAAATATAGAGATCAGAAGTCACTCTCTGTTCTCTTGTGAGATTCCCCCTTTTTTTTGGAGACTATTAGACTTGTGTGTTCTGTCACAGCAATTTATAAGGCCAGTGCATGCCACTTTTGTAGACTATGGCCTGCTGCCTGAGTCTACTTAAAAGGTACTTCACCCATGGTCGCTGCCAGTCCGTTGGTGGGCTTCACAGCATCTTGAGTGATATTCTATATTCGGTTCTGAACTTTGGCTTGCTCCTGATCAACCCGTTTGTCTACTACTGCTTGTTCTGACCTTCAACTTATGACTTAATGGGCCAAGAACTCCATCTGCTTTGACCTATTTCCTGTGACCCAACTTTGAGTGAACTCTGCTTACCTTGATCCTTGGCTTTTGACTGTGCCAATTTTTCTGTCCACCCCTTACTTACCGCGTCTGTCCATCAACTGCCCCCATGGGCGACTACATTGAAGGTAGTGAACTGGGTTTTCTCTGCAGCGAAGACCATATTCCTTGAACAAAGGGTCAAAGGTTGAAGACTAGGGGGCTCCTCAGAATCTGCTCCTCAGCATAATTCAATGCAAACATTTATGGCTGACCAAATGGATCCACCACCTGAACATTGACAATTTTACCAGCAAAAAAGTAATTTTGCTTAGATTGTAATTGTGATTAAAAACTAATGATTTAAATATTAAAGTTAAAAAATTCTTGCTCACCTGTGTCCCCAATCCACTGAATTCTCACTTTTGCCTCCTCTGTATTATGAGACCTTTAGTCCTTTAAGCATAGATAAATCTGTAAGAGGTGCAAATATTTTCACAGAAGATGAAATGGTTCATGACAATTAATGGAAAAGTGTCTACAGCAAGGTGTAATATATGAGACTGAAGAAAGATGAGGTTGGTAGGTGGCGCCACCTTGTCATGATGGTGGATTTAACCTCTCTTCAGAGTAAACTAAAGTAAAAAGGGAGGTGGGGTACACAGAGCTATATTGTCCCTTGAATTAAAATAAATGCAAGTAGGAGGCATGGGTTCAGGAACAAACTTTACTAATGTTTATTTGTAGGGAAGCATATAGGTTACACATCATTTGTACTTAGACACAATTGCTTGAAGAAACAGAATGTTGCTTATCCTCAGTGATCCTGACACACTTATGACTTAAGCACCAACTGTTCCCCATTTGTATCTTGTGGCGCTCATTTCTTTTTTTTTGTTTTATTAATTGTGTTAAGTTTTAGATATGTTTTAAGTCCTAACATACAACTCCTGCAGCTGCTGTTCTCTACCACCACCAGCTCTTCTTCACTAGTCTAACTTGGTCTTGTGTTTCCAGCAATAGGAACATGCCATATGCCAGAAGGGCCTAGCAGAATGAAACCCCGGGAAATTGAATTGGGCATTGCCCCGAAATTTATTTTTTGTGAAGAAACCTTTATGGCCAACCTCTTGATTATTGCCACCTAATTAACAAAATTAACAAAATATCAACCATTTTAAATATCCAATAAATTTAAATATATAAAAATAAATTATTGTAAATTTACCCCGTATAATTCCCCTGCCGTTTCCCTTTTATTTTTTTTCCCATTTACCCTTCGGAGCATTTTAAACCCCCTCCAAAACCCATAAAGGGGCCTCTTTGACCCCAAAAAGGAGGGCAAATATGGACAACCCCTTCCCAGCCTACTCGGGCACCCCAAAAATTATCTTGGCCTCTTTTTGTCCCGTGGTTAAAACCCAAAAACCCCCCTTGTGGAAACAAATTGGGGGATTCCGAAACCCTAAAAATTTTTAATCCAAATGGGACCGGTGCTAAAAATGGCACCAACTTTGGAAATCAAAACACACTCCTAGTCCTATTTAGTCCGGGTAATCTACTTGTGCGATATCTTTTGGGCAGTGACTGGTATTTCTACCCCTGATGAACTGTGGAAATCACAGGGAAACGCTTCGGGAATAACAGAGTACAAAGGGTGTATTAGGGTGAGCCATCTAGGGTGGGGTCGCCCTTTTCGGGGTGGAATCCCCGCTGTATAGGCAAGGTGTTATAGGGCTTATCTGCACATTTATTCTTGATACATAGCCCATAGTCGATGGCAGCGTAGGGCCCACCAGAGGAGTTTATTTTAGGGGCCCACTGTATCTCCTTGTCTCCACCACCTGTACACTGCCCCACCCGGTCTCACTTCGGCTTATACAGACCGATGTGATGACATCATCAAACTAATCTGTAATCAATATGGAGCACTGGGGCTTCTGAGTCTCCCTCACCTAATTGCAGCAGGACGCTGGGTGGTGAACATAAAAGGTTTAAAGATATATTTCCCTCTCCCTGAATGATACATTTTATATAAATAAAAATATATCAAAAGCTATAACATAAAGTACTGAGTTTAAAACCATTAAATAATAGTCGTTCAGTTACCAAATAACACCGCTACATAAAACCAGAATCTCAAGGCTTAAATTACCAATAGTTCCACTAAGACCAATTCATCATGACCACATATCACCATCACATAGTGACTGAATAGTTCCACCACACAATGACCACATATCCACACCACATAATGTCTTAATAACACCACCACACCATGACCACATATCACCACCACATAGTGACTGAATAATACCACAACACTATGACCACATATCACCCCCACATAGTGACTGAATAATGCCACAACATCATGACCACAAATCACCACCACATAGTGACTGCATAATACTACCAAATCATTACTGAATATAAACCATTACACTTTGCACACATATAAGGGATCACAGTTCAGGTACATTTAGTGATTAACAGGTGACGTTTCTTCGATCAGTTGTTCATGTTCCGTTCTCTTCTCCATCTGGTCCACACCTTCATACTGACTTCTCCCGGCCAACACTCGTCCCTGCAGATTTGGACACAAATATCTTAGAATCCTCACTTTTATAGCAACTCCTTACTTATAGTTATATGAGTCCCCACAGTTAGGTAGCTCTATAGCTCCCCTCGTCAGATAGGAAGCTCTATAGGTCCCTTCAGTTAGGTAGGTGTATAAGTCCCCTCATATAAGAGGCTATAGAGGTCCCCTCAATTAGGCAGGTATATATAGGTCCCCTCAGTTAGGGAGCTATATATATCTCCCAACCCCGGGCCCCCTCAGCGCATCCCCACTGTGGTTTCAGGCATCTCTTACAGACCAAGCAGCACACACTTTATCAACCACACAAACCTCAAAACCATCCCCTCACCCCTGCAGCACCTATCCCCATGTCTGGAGCCCTCTGGAATGCCCGGTCAGTGTGCAACAAGCTTCCCTTCATCCACGACCTCTTCACCTCACGCAATCTCACCTTCCTTGGATTAACAGAAACTTGGCTGACACCCTCTGACACAACTTCCCCTGCTGCACTCTCCTATGGTGGGCTCCAGTTAACCCACACCCCCCGCCCGGGCCGTAAACATGGCGGAGGTGTCGGCCTTTTTCTGTCAGATACCTGTTCCTTTCTCTCTATTTCACCAGTACCTTCCCTCACCCTCCCCTCCTTTGAGGTACATTCTGTCCGCATCTACTCCCCCTCCAACCTCCAAGTGGCTGTTGTCTACTGACCACCAGGCCCTGCCACCACCTTCCTTGACCACTTTGCTTCCTGGCTCCTCCACTTTCTTGCCACCGACATCCCCACTATTATCATGGGAGATTTAAACATTCCAATCGATACTCCCCACTCCACTACTAACAAACGCATGTCACAATCCTCTTCCTTTGGCCTCTCCCAGTGGACTTCTGGAGCCACTCACACAGACGGACACACACTGGACCTCATCTTCACCCGCCTTTGCCCCCTATCTAACCACTCAAACTCTCCTCTCCCTATCTCTGACCACTATCTGCTCACCTTCTCCTCCATCACCACTCCACCTGCCCCTATTGCACCATATCTAGTACATCCACGCAGGAACCTACAAAACCTCAACCCTTGCACTCTCTCTGACTCTCTTGCTCCCCTCTCTACCATATCCTCACTCGCTGATCCAGACGCAGCCACCACATTCTACAACAACACAATCACTTCCATTCTTGATGCTGTCGCCCCTCTCACACACAACAGAACCCGCAAAATGAACAGACAACCCTGGCACACAGACTCCACCAAACAGCTGAGACGAGCTTCCAGAGTTGCCGAACGCCGCTGGAAGAAAACCCGCTCCACCACAGACTTCACCTCATATAAAGAATCACTGCACACATTTAAATCCGCACTCACCTCAGCCAAACAAGACTGTTTCACATATCCTCCCTGTCCCACAACCCCAGACAACTTTTTAACACCTTCAACTCTCTCCTGCGTCCACCAGCACCCCCTCCCCCATCTCTCCTCTCAGCAGATGATTTTGCAACTCACTTCCATAATAAAATAAATCTCATCAGACAAAGCTTCACCCCACAGTCCCCTCAGCCTACCTCTATTCCTGCAGTGTCCCCACAGCCCACCTCTGTACCTGCTCATGACTATTCCCCTCTAACCCGCTTCTCACCGGTCACTCCTGACAAGCTCTCCTCTCTACTGTCCAAATCGAACCTCACCACCTGTAGTCTTGACCCACTCCCATCTCACCTCATCCCTGACCTTAGTGCTGTTATCATCCCAGCCCTCACCCATCTCTTCAATCTATCATTAACCTCTGGCATCTTCCCTTCCTCATTTAAACATGCGACCATCACCCCCATCCTAAAGAAACCATCTCTTGACCCCTCCTCACTGTCAAACTATCGCCCCATCTCACTGCTTCCATTCGCCTCTAAACTCCTTGAGCAACACGTCCATCTTCAATTTTCCTCCCATCTCTCCACCAACTCTCTCCTTGACCCGCTCCCATCGGGCTTCCGTCCCCACCACTCTACTGAAACCGCCCTAACCAAAGTCACCAACGACCTAGCAACTGCCAAAGCCTCACGCCGCTACTCTGTGCCTCTCCTCCTAGACCTTTCCTCTGCATTTGACACTGTCGACCATTCACTTCTCCTACCCATACTCTCCTCCCTCGGCATCACGGACTTGGCTCTTTCCTGGCTCTCCTCGTACCTCACGGCGCGGACGGTCAGCGTTTCTCACTCTCGCTCCATCTCCTCCCCCCGGCCTCTCTCTATTGGTGTTCCCCAGGGGTCAGTCCTGGGCCCACTACTCTTTTCTATCTACACTCTTGGTCTGGGTCAGCTCATAGCTTCACACGGCTTTCAATACCACCTGTATACTGATGACACCCAACTCTACATCTCCGGCCCAGATGTCACCTCTCTTCTCTCCCGGATCCCTGACTGTCTGTCCTCCATTTCCTCCTTCTTCTCCTCCCGTCTCCTAAAACTAAACGTGGAGAAAACTGAATTCATTATCTTCCCACCGTCCCACTCCATCTCTCCACCCGATCTCTCTATCACTGTTAATGGCTACACCCTCTCACCAGCACCACAGGTCCGCTGCCTTGGGATAATCTTTGGCTCCAATCTGTCCTTCAAACCGCACATCCAAACCCTCACCTCTGCCTGTCACCTCCACCTAAAAAATATTTCCAGAATCCGCTCATTTCTTAACTCTGAAAGCACAAAAATGCTGGTCCATGCCCTTGTCATCTCCCGCCTCGACTACTGCAACATCCTCCTCTGTGGCCTCCCAGCTAGCACCCTCGCTCCCCTCCAAACCATCCTTAACTCGGCTGCCCGTCTGATTCACCTCTCTCCTTGCTACTCCCCTGCCTCTCCCCTCTGCCGATCCCTTCACTGGCTACCCATTGCCCAGCGAATCCAGTTCAAGCTAGCAACTTCGACCTACAAGGCTCTCCATAGCCTCTCCCCTTCATATATCTCTGCCTTAATCTCTAAATACCTCCCCTCACGCAACTTCCGCTCCTCACAGGACCTTCTCCTCTGCTCTCCTCTTACCACCTCCTCACATAACTGTCTCCAAGACTTCTCTCATGCTTCCCCCACACTTTGGAACTCACTGCCCCAACACATCAGACTCTTCCCCCTCTCTCACCGGCTTCAAACGTAACCTGAAAACCTACCTCTTCAGGATTGCCTATGACCAACATTAACCGTGTTGCACTGCTCCGCCCACAAACATGTCTGCCCCCACCTTCTGTCTCTTCACACCCCCTTTCCCCGTAGATTGTAAGCCCTCGCGGGCAGGGACCTCTTTCCCTCTGTACCAGTTGTTAGTCACTTATTGTCACTTTGTAATTGTTTGACCAATGTTATTTATGTACCCGCCTGAAATGTACAGCGCCCTGGAATCAAGGGCGCTCCAAAATAAATGATAATAATAATAATGCCCCCTCAGGCAGGTCCCCTCAGTTAGGCAAGTATATATAGGCCCCTCAGTTAGGCAGGTAAATATAGGCTCCCTTCGGCAGATATATATAAACCCCCTCAGTTAGGCAGGTATATATATGGGCCCCTCATTTAGGCAGGTATATATGGGCCACTCAGTTAGGCAGGTAAATATAGGCTCCCTTCGGCAGATATATATAAGCCCCCTCAGTTAGGCAGGTATATATATGGGCCCCTCATTTAGGCAGGTATATATGGGCCACTCAGTTAGGCAGGTATATAAATGGGTCCCTCAGTTAGGAAAGTGTATATATATGGATCCCTCAGTTAGGCAGGGACCTGCCGGCATGACGACATCAGGCCGCCAACTCAAGGACGCTCCTCCGGCAGCTCCTCAGCCGCACAACCTATGCAGAGTGATGGCTGTGCGGCTAAGGAAAGGCAGCGGCGTGATGAGGTCACTTCATGCTGCCGCTTCGCAGTTCATCACTACAGGGCCACGGTGGGCCCTCCCATCCACTACATTAAATATTATTCTATGTGATAGAACATCTGAATGTCTAATACAGGAATGAACGTACTGTAAGTAATCTTACAAACCATTGAGCCTATCCTTTATACCTGCATACCTTTACAGTGATTTGCTCCTTGAAGTCTACTGTTACCTATTGTGGTTAACCTTTATATGCACCAATTTTGGATCATATTTCTAGATACAAGGGGGCCACATGTATGAAAACTGTCTCGGTCTAAAATTCACTTTGTTTCCTATAGCAACCAATCAGAGCGCCCCTCTCATTTTCCAGAGCACTATATGAAATGAGAAGGGCGCTCTGATTGGTTGCTATGGGCAACAAAGGGAATTTTAGACCTAGACAGTTTTCATACATGTGGCCCAAGGTGTTTCAGATGTCTTTATTCAAAGTTATATTTTAGCCCTTTTTCTTTTCATTGATATGAGGCCTAAATAAGGTTTATGCTTTATCCTATTCTCTCAGTGATAAAGAAGGAAAAATCACCACATGGAAAGATGCAAAAAACCTCAAAATAGACCCCCAATAAACAGTAAGGCCTCGTTCACACGGCTTATTTGGGCATGGATTGGCGCCGTACTCCGTGCCGGATTTGCGCTTCAATACGGCACCAATCCGTCCCTGTCATTACGGTAATCCACTGCTCTCATAGAGAATAGTGGATTCCGTCGCTCCTCCCCGCTCGGCGAATCCGCCGCGGGGGGAGAAAGTGACATGCACATTATTTACGGCGCGGACGCGCCGTAAACAATGCATTGTCTATGGGGCCGCGCTCTGGCCCCGCCCACGTCCCGCCCCTTATTCACGGTGGATTTGTGAGCTCAATACGGCTCACAAATCCGTCGGGAATAAGCCGTGTGAACACGGCCTATATTGACTGTAAAAATACCAACAGCCTCCATAATGACCTGTCCCATGACACGTGGGGACAGCAGTAAGTGTGTGTTTAGGAGGTAGAAAAGATGAAATTGACTATGTTCATTTCACTATAGTATTTGGTAAACTGAATGTTACATTATAGGGCAGTGGTGGTGTCAATTTGGCTCTTTCTTCCTTTAAGG
This sequence comes from Phyllomedusa bahiana, assembly GCA_025379985.1. Lineage (NCBI taxonomy): Eukaryota > Metazoa > Chordata > Amphibia > Anura > Hylidae > Phyllomedusa > Phyllomedusa bahiana. The sequence goes on from JAODAL010033386.1 coordinate 36,186, forward strand.
GGCCACACCTCACATTCAGCCAGGACTGGGTAAAAGGGAAACTACACCTATATTTTTATAACACAACCATATTTGGAGCCGTTGATTCCTCCAGATAGTCTATGTAACTAAAACATTTCCAACAAATATGATGTATGGAGAGAACCTAAATCACAGATGAATGAACATCACATACACATATAAATAAGCACACTGACCACACAACTCATGGAGTTTGGAAAGATTCCACAAGACCCTAAAAAAGGAGAAAACTTTTCTTTTTTATGCTTGGGAAAACCACTCAGCATGCAGGAGAGCTGATGCAGAATTATTATCCTGAGGAAGGCATCTGCTCCATAGAAATGTGATGTCCCCTGGGGGCCACACATCAGGGCTGTTAGTTGCTCTCTTTAAGAAAGTCTTCTATAAGTTGCAGTGATACACAGGAGAGGTCAGCCTAAGCCAAGTATAATGATAGACGTGGAGATCGCAGCTGTGAACGTGCTGTTCTTCTGAATAGCTTGTGCCTGGGCATAACTCATCAAACAATAGAATGAGGATGAATTTTCATTAAAGTACATTTACTTATTAGAAAGAGCACTTCCCTTTAAAGCGCACACAAAGCAAAAACACACATATATTATTTATAGTATATATGAATGTGTATATTTATTTATATGTATAAATATTTGCTTATGTACAAACGTTATATATATATACTGTATATACTGCTTTATATATACTGTTTCAATACTCATACTTGTTTATCTGCAAATGTTACCTATTTATCAGATAAGCAAATGAGTATTGAAACATCTTACTGCTTAAAGGGGTTGTCTCACTACAAGGATTGCTTTTTATGTTAAAGATCTTGCAAAAACAAGTTACTTTGCAATATATGTCCATTAACAATGTCCTACCTATTCCGAGATATCCCCTCTTGTATGGGCTTCATCAGCTTCTCAGGTCGCTATAGCTACAGACCTGATTGATCTCTCCTGATAGGCTGCAAGTACTGGTTGCTGTAGCTACAGACCTGGCTTCTACTACAGCCTAGTAGAAGCCAGTAAACATGCCCCTGAATATAAAGTGAAACTAAGAAAACAGGACTGAGGTGAAATGAATCGATGTAGTGAGTATTCAGTATATCTGCTTCTCTAACAATATATATAATTATATATATATATAATATATATATAATATATATGATATATATATATATATATATATATAATTATATATGTTAGAGAAGCAGATATACTGAATACTCAAAGGGGTTGTCTCACTACATCGATTCATTTCACCTCAGTCCTGTTTTCTTAGTTTCACTTTGAATTCAGGGGCATGTTTACTGGCTTCTACTAGGCTGTAGTAGAAGCCAGGTCTGTAGCTACCATTTACCAAAAGCGGCCAGAGTGAGGTGGATCTTTAATTTTTCTACGTTTCATTCTTGGTCAAGATCCATCCAATCCACAATTTCTTTTTTGTGCTACATTATACATAAATGAAAATGCAGCACAAAAAATTAATTGTGGATTGGTTGAATAATGACTAGAGATGGGCGAATTTCTCAAAATTCGGTTCGCTCACTTCGCCGAATTTCCCGACAAAAAATAACTTCGTTCCAAATTACTGCGGGACGAATCACGTTAAAAAACAGCTATTTCCCAGGCTGCACAGAGCCTGCAGGGTGCTGTAGAAACGTTGTGCCATGCTTAAATATGCAGAGGGAGCTTGGTTTGGTCTTCATACAATGTTGTGTTTTAGTATGACACGCAGATGACTGCCGCCGCTCTTAGAATCGCTTCACATAAAATTCCCTGGGGCACTTAAGAGGGCAAAACTGACCAAAAAACTGAAGGGGGAATGTAGAATAAATGGGGAATAAAGTCATGGCAGCGACAGCGGGAAAAAAACAAGCTGGGGGCTCGGGTGGCAACATCAGGACAGAGCGTGGGGGTGACGCGCAGCCACAGCAGCATGAGGTCAGAGAGTGCCACAATGATAATTCTGGAAGGTGGGCAAAAACAGGTGGGCCAAAGAGTGGCACAATGACACAGTGTGGATTGACGGCATCAACAGCAGCAGCAGCATGAGGTTAGACATTGGCACAATGAAATTCAAGGGGTGGCAAAAAAGGAGTAGGCCACATAGTGCACAAGACACAGTGTTAGGTCATGGCAGCAGCCACAGCAGCACCCATGAGGTCAGACAGTGGCACAATGACATTCTGGAGGTGGCAAAAACATAGTAAAGCCACAGAGTGGGACAATGACATAGTGTGGAGGTCACGGCAGCAGCCACAGCAGCAGCATGAGGTCAGAGACTGGCACAATGACATTCTGGAGGTGGCAAAAACAGGAATAGGCCACCGAGTGGCACAATGACAGTGTGTAGGCCACGGCAGCAGCCACAGCAGCAGCATGAGGTCAGACAGTGGCACAATGACACAGTGTGTAGGTCACGGCACAGCACATGAGGTCAGACAGTGGCACAATGACATTCTGGAGGTGGCAAAACAGTAGTAGGCCACAGAGGGGCACAAAGACAGAAAGGAGGTGACGGCGGCAGCAGAAATGAGTCAGACAGGGGCACAATGACATTCTGGAGGGGGCAAAAACAGGAATAGGCCACACAGTGGCACAATGACACAGTGTCTAGGTCACGTCAGCAGCCACAGCAGCTGCATGAGGTCAGAAAGTGGCACAATCACATTCTGGAGGTGGCAAAAACTGGAGTAGGCCACAGAGGGGCACAATGACAGAGAGTGGAGGTGATGGCAGCAGGAGCAACAGCATAATGTCAGAGAGTGGCACAATGACACAGGTGGAAAGGTCACGCAGCAGCCACAGCAGCACATGAGGCAGACAGTGGCACAATGACAAGGTGGAGGGGGGTGGCAATACCAGCCCTGGTAAAGATGGTTGGTGGCAAGGGAGAAACGTCAGCAGATGTGTGGCATCAGGGGGGTTGGGGCATCAAAAAGGGGCTGAGACAGGTATTTGAACCCAGACTCATTTCTCAAGTTGGGTCAGGCGTCATGGCTGATGTAGTCTGACGCCTAAGGCATTGGGTTGTGGAAATCCTTTGGCCCGATCCACGCCTAAATTCATCTTGACAAAGGTCAGTCGTTCCACATTTCCTGTGGACAAGGGGGTTTCTCCTTGGGGTAACGATGGCCCCCGCCGCACTAAACACCCGCCTGATGCCACACTACGGGCCGGGCAGGACAGCTCTCCACTGCAAATCGGCAAGTTGCGGCCCCCACATCCAGTTTGGCTCCCCAGTATCCAGCGGTTCTTCTACCTTGGGGTTGGCAGAGTGCTGTCCAAGTGGGCCCCACCACCTGTTGGTTCAGGTCGCTCCAGGCCCCTCCCTGCTGCTGCTGGCGACTGCCCTCCTCAATAGGCGGGTGAAGGAAGCTGCTCATCATGACTCCAGACTTAGGCTGCTGCTGAGGGAGCGGGTACTGCTCCGACCCCCCCACCCCCCCCCGGCAGCCGCGGCAGTAGTACGTGAGCGCTGAAGAACCCCCCCGGTCAGACCTGTCAGCGGAGGGACGATGCCACACATAGGCAGCGGCAACTGACTAGGGAGGATTCCCTATAGTATTTGAGTTTTCCTCCCTCCAATAGCTGGGAAAAAGGCTCCCATTTTGGACCGTTAGTGAGGGCCCCAATAGGGGAGAACCAGAAATCATTCTTCTGCCGGATCTGACTATTCGCTGTCACTAGCCAGGCAAATCAGCAGCTGCGGGCCATCTGCACAAGTGACTCTGAGGGGCTCCCTGCCTCCATCTCCACTGTATACTGCCACCGTGCTTGCGGGTCATCTGCCTCGTCTTCCTCATCTCCATCTACCTCCTCCAGCTGCTCCTGCTCCCCTCTCTTGTAAACTGGGTAGAAAAACCACTCATTTCACCAGACAATGCTTCTGCTCCAATTTTCCTCCTCCTCCTCCTCCATTTCAGTCCCCCACTGGACTCATGGGCCGCGAAAATGTAGTCGCCACGTCTCCAGTCCCCTGCCCAGACAGATTTTTCATTATCTGTTTCCAGGACATGAAGCAGGGGAATGACGTTATTCATCCCGTAGTCCTGGCGACTGACAAATAATGTGGCCTCCTCGAATGGCCTCAACAAACGGCGGTGTCACGCATGAGCTGCCACGGCTGACATCAAAGTTACACAGGGGAGTACTCCTGTCTCCTGGATCATCAAAAAATCTTTAATGGCCTTTCCTGTTCATACAGTGGGTCCAATATGTGCAGGCTGGAATTCCAACGGGTGGAAACATCGCATATCAGAGTGTGTTGGGGAGGCCTTCTGCCGCTGCAACTGGGAAAAGGGGTTTCCTGCTTTGTAGGAATGGATGAAGTGCATGCACAGTTTCCTGGCCATTGTCAGAATCTTCTAAAGATCGGTGGAAGACTTCAGGAACTTTTTTACAACCAGATTGAACAGGTGCGCCATGCAGGGCGCATGGACCATCCCTCCTCGGTGCAGCGCAGACACCATGTTACTCCCATTGTCCGTCACCATGGTATCGATTTGCAGTTGGCGCGGAGAAAGCCACACATCGATTTCTTGCTGCATAACGCGGAGCAGTTCCTCCCCTGTGTGACTTCGTTCGCCGAGGCAAGCCAGGTGTAGAACTGCGTGACACCGCTGTGCCTTACACATGTGGTATGATGGAGCAGTACTTGTGGAGGATGAGATGGTGGTGGTGGGGTGGTTGGGGGAGGAGAGGCGGACATTGGCGCAGGAGCCGCATTTGACAACGTGGAAGAAAAGCGGGCGTCCCTGTCCAATTGTTGGTGTGCCTGGGCAGGAAGCACATTCACCCATGGGCCCTAAAGGACAAAGTAAATGCCCTGACCGTAGTTACAGCTCCAGACGTCCGCGCTGCCGTGCAAATTGGAACAAACCGATAAGCCTCAAGGACTGGCCCCCTTCTGTTCACATATATTTTGAAGTGCTGGTACCTTTCCTTTTTTTAAAAGAAATTAACGGCTTGGAACTCCCATCTCGGCTCGGCACAAGCCATTAGTTCTCTGAATGGTGCAGAGTCCACCATTGGGAAAGGGAGGGACTGCTGTACCAACAACTTGGACAGGAGTAAAGGCAGCTTCTGCACTTTGGATGGTTGGAAAGCATACTGTTGTCTCTTTTCAATTGCCACGCTGAACGACAGCTGGCGCCAAAATAGCGAGGAGCAGGAGCATCTGGACCGGGAGATGATGTCAAGGAAAACAGCTCCCTTCTGCAGAGGTGGTGGAGCCTTGACTGGCTGCAAAGGCATCGTGCCACTGGGCGCTGCTGCTGTGCTGCGGGGGCAGAATGGACCACCACATCTGAGCCACTTTCCCCAGGCCACCGGATGGTGACACTGCATGTGTTGACGCAGGGCCGTGGGACCAACGTAGCTCCCTGGCCATGCTTCACTTTCTGCCTACAGATTCACATATAACCCATAAAACGCTCCTCCGGTGTCTTAGCAAAAAACTGCCAAACCGCCGAATATCGGAAATTTTACCCCAACGCTCCGCACTGAGTGACTAAATGCCGCCGCTGCCTCGCTGAGCCCCTGTGCCGCTACTTTCTTGGACCTCACACTGCTGCTATCCTACTGACTCACGGCCACACGACCCACTTGCTGGCTGCGCCGCTGCCTGACGCGCAAGCTGACGCCCTCTTCTCCTGACGATGATGAAGCCCTTGCCTCACTCTGCTCCCCAAGCGTGGGCGGCTACATCATCATCTATTTGTTTTCATCGTCACTGCTGTCCTCATCACCGGGCTTGGTATGCAGAGGCTGCCCCTCACAAATGACCTCCCCTGCCACTCCAATATCTATACTTTGCCGCCTACTGCAAGAAGCAGGGGATATTGGCCCCATTTCCCTTTGCTGCCACGTAGCTGCTGACTGCCCCCCTCAAATTGTTCATCCTCGCTATATAGTGGCGCTGACCCAGACCAAAATAGTAGATCTCTGGCTGAGGGAACCGGATTGGACAGAGGCGGGTTGAGGGCAGACGAGGGCCGCTGACCCGCTCCCGGGCCATGCCAACTAAGGGTTTTTGTCCCGACGTCCCACCGACTCTTGACTGGGGTAGTCAGATTCATCTGGGAGAAGTGGATGACCTAGTCACCAAACAAGAACCATTGGGTTGCTGAACAACACACGGCCGCTAGATGACAGCGACAGTTGTGGGCCCACCGAGTAACCCCTGCTGCGACGTTTTCCCCTTTCTGTGCTGCAACCTTTGGGGGTGGAATGTTTGTGCCTCTGCCACTCGCCAGGTTAAGAGCCTGCCACCTCTCCCGTCTGACATACTGTTTTGTCTAAAATGTACAGACACTGTTTGATAAAGATATCTGTATATGATAAATACACACCCTGTAATTGACTCCAAATGAACCCAGTAACAACTTTGGGAACCCTTGGATATAAATTGCGCTCCAAAAATGGGCAGGAAAAATGACTTGTATGTGCCGTTTAAAAACTCTGTGTAATTTTTTCTGAAAAAAAGCACAAACAGCATAATTAACCTCGGGTATGAATTATGCTAAAAGAATTTCTTCTGTGGCGGTTTAAAAACAAAGTTTCTTTTACTGAGTACAACTGCAGAACAACCTTAAAAAACCCCTGGATGTAAATTGCGGGAAAAATTGAGCAACCACAAACTACGGCTTTGTAGCGTGTTACAATTGCGTGTTTTCACGCTACACAACAAGAGAAAAAATTGTAATTAACCTTTGCTTGTGAATATAGCTACAGGAAAATTGTATTTTTTGGCGGTGAAAAAGACGGTTTCTTGGAGTCACCACAGCAGAAAAACAACGCTTAATTAACCCCTGGATGTAAATTGCGCAAAAGAATTGAGCAGCCAAAAATGAAGTGGTATTTGTATTGTAAAAACGCTGTTTCTTTAAATGAATACAACAGGAACTGGCTTAGATCCCACTTGGATATTGAATGTATATGCACTGCAGTGGACGCACACTGATTTCAGATCCAATACCCCAAAAAATCAGAAATAAACGTTAAGAGAAGCAGTCTCTGAGACAAGCTGAGACACCCCACAAAAATCGCTGTATAAAAATCAGTTCTTCAGTAAGAGCTATCAGCCGCAGCAGCACCTTCCCTAGTCAGTTCAGTGAGAGGAGTGTGAGCTCCCAGTGTCGCGCCCGGACTTATATAGTGCGGTGACATCACAGAATCCCGCCGGTCTCTGATTGACTTCATCTCTGCACATGTCATGCAGGCTATGCCCTTCTTCCTCCCAAACTTTGCCCCATGTAACACCATGTGCTCGCAGCCATTTTATCACTCAAAAACACACTTCGTTCACCCGAAGTACCCCAAACTTCGACTTCGTTCAGAACCGAAGTTTTCCTGAAATTCTAAACGAATTCCACTTCGTTAGAATCAATTCACCCATCTCTAATAATGACCAAGAATGAAACGTAGAAAAATTAAAGATCCACTGCACTCTGTCACTGGTTGAAAATGAAGATCGTCCTGGGGTCATTGGCTAACAGGATCGCCGCTTTTGGTAAATGGGCTAGCACTCCAACATAGGTCACACGGACCACACAGTTTCTGTTCAACTTGACTCAACCAGTTTTATTTGGGCACAGATTGCAAAAAACATAAAACAAGAAAAATTATACCCTGGCCATCCATCCACTAACTAGACATTAGATACTCCTTTTATAACCGTGGACTTGGCTTACTGCCAGTTCCTCAAACACTTTCCCACCCTCTTCTGGGTCCGACTTCCTTAAGGCAGCCACCTGATTGTCTCATGTCTGGGATTAATAGCCCTCAGCACTTCTGCTGCTCCAGATTCTGGCAGCAAACCACAGCCCTGATCACCTGGTGTAGCAAGCCTTTAATAGATCTCCAGAGACCTACCAAAACCCAGTCCTGAAATGCAGGAACAGCCACCCACCCAACGCTATAGCTGCTCCAAAAAATCCACCCCATACATAGCCGCCTAGCAGCCATTCCAGCTGCTACTGCAAATGTCAGTAACATAGCATCACTGACCTAATATAGGTGACTGTTCCCCACCGAGACCAGGTCCTCAGTGGTGTATCTGCAGCTGGTCTCCGGCTGCACACCCTCTGGTGGCTGAAACATGCGACTGCCTAAGGTCGCTCTGCCATTAAATATATATATTATAATATATAAAATATATAATGTATATATATATATATATATATATATATATAATGGCAGAGCGACACAAGACAAAACTAAAACTGGGTTTTAGTAGAAACAGGAGCTCCATAACCCTCTGGGGGTACTTTTATTGTTTAGAGGTACACCAGATTAGGGGGAAAGGGAGTCCTTATTACAATTTTGGGTGCTATGGATGGGAAGTGTGTACAGACGTGGGAATAGGTAAAGAGGTGCTTGAAAAGTGAGTTAAAACTATTTGAGCAGCAACTAGGGACAAGCTCTGGTTTGGAGAAGTCAACGAGAAGAAAAGGGGACTCAGCTGTGATTGGATGTAACTGTGCTGAAATAACTTACGTGTCTGCACAGCACCTGGTAGTCACTGTCTGGTGGTCGCCTCTTGTCATGGCCTGCCAATAATATATGATCCTTATGTAGTGGTGTTGTTGGTATTGATGGTTTTGGTATAATGTTTTTTTAATAGCAGTAAGATGGTAGTATGTATGTTGAGATATTTGCTCCATGTATCAGTGTATTATTTGGTAACTGTATGACTGTATGATTCAAAGGTATACCAATATCATACTGTCACGGGTGGGTCTGCGACCCCCGTCCTGGGTCGCAGACCCACCCGTGGTCCTGGCACGAGCGGCACCGCCGCCCGCATGTCGGGCAGTTGGCACTCTCATCCTGCCGGCTGGGTCCCTGCCTGCTCCCCCGGGCCCCGCTTTCCCGCTCAGCTCCCTCTCCCGGCGCGCGCGTACCCGCTCCCTAGGGCGCGCGAGCGTCGGCTCTGTGAAATTTAAAGGGCCAGTGCACCGGTAATTGGGCATTGCCAGTCACTGCCCTTATTTAAGCCTGCCCCTTCCTGAGTCTTGTGCCGTATCTTTATCATTTAGCCTATAGAGAAAGCGTTCCTAGCCTGGTTCTGATTACCGTGTACCGCACCATTTGCTTTCCTGGACTCTGGGTCAGCTGGAAATTTCTTGGACGCTGCCCCGGTGTCCCAGCATTAAACCCCTGTGTTCGCCTGGGGAATCCCCTACTATCTCCCTCGTCAGTGGGGAGATTTTCAAAGGATCCAATTCGGTTCAGGACCCGAGCCTCTGGTCCTACAAGAAAAGGGGTACTGCACAAGGAGAGACTTGCGTTCTACGTACACCCCCTTCCTCCTCGTCCATTCTCCTGGGTCTCCCTGGTTGCAATGCCATGCTCCCGTGTCGACTGGGAGACGGGCAAGTCCTGAGTTTGGGGGTTTGGGGTGTCAGTCTCGCTGTTT
>JAODAL010033387.1:0-45627 GCA_025379985.1 Phyllomedusa bahiana
GAAAAAATGCAGGAAATGGACCCCTTTGCTGTTTTGATCAACGGGAGACATCTGTTGCGTCTGCTTCCGTTCTTCAAATTCACGGTGGAACCAACGCCACGACTGACAGCATAGAGTCCCAAAGTAGCCATAGCGGCAGCAGCGGAGCAGCAGGCAAGGGCAACCCAAAAGGTGCCCTTGGGGCAACTTTTTTCCCACCCCCCAAACCCATCAATGCGGGCCCCAAAAATACAACACCCAGAGACCGGGGCTAAGATCATGGTCCCACGACTATCTGCGTCTCAACCCCGAGTTTTGTATGTTTCCCGGACCCAATAACTTCGGGGTTACCCAAAATGGAGATGGCCCCACTGGCCGCCACCCCTAGAGGTGTTGTCCCCCCAGCAGCCACGTCTATCTAAGCTCCCTTCAGCACCCGGGGGGAGTATTACAGACAAAGACCCGGCTTTCCACAGATAATGTGGATCGTTTGATTTTCATCAAGTGAATCAGGCATGATTTGAATTTTTGGCCCCAATTGCCGAGGTCACGATTGGGTTGCTGGTCTACTTCACATTCCCTCTCCAAACAAAAGGGTCCTTTAAAAAAACGTAAAAATGCATTTTTTTATGATTTTTTTATTCTAAATTCCCAAAAAGTTCTTTTTTGCGGTTTTTTTGCTGTGGGGGAGACTAAAAGACCCCAAAGGTTTCATGACAAAACCATTTTCCATTTACTCACTTCTCTTTAGAATTTTTCACATTGTCAAAGGGGTTTTGGGGTCATGTTGCCTCACAAATTTTTAAAGTGGGTGAGAAACATATTTTTAATTTTTTGGGGGCATGTTGCTTGAATGCCAATATAAAGGGCCTTTGAAAAAAATGTTTTTTTTTAATGCATTTTCTTCACAATTTTTTAAAGTGGCTAGGGTCATTTTTAATTTTTTGGGGGGCATTTTTTCTGGAATGCAAATATCAGGTCTTTTTAAAAAATGTTTGTTCTAAGGCAAAATTTCCCCCAAATTTTTAAGTGGCTAGGGGTCTTTTTAATTTTTTTGGGGATTTTTCTGTGAAAGGGAATACTCAGGGCCTAAACTAAAAAATGTTTGTTCTAAAGACATTTTTTCTTCACAAAAAGTCCCAAAGTGGCTAAGGGGGCAATTTTGAATTTTTGGGGCTTTTCTTGACATCAGCTATCTAAAAGGGCCTATTCTAAAAAAAGTTGTTTCTAAACAGACATTGTTTTTTCACAAAGGTCAAAGTGGCTCAAGGGGATGGTGTGTCAGAAACAGGAATAGGTAGGGGCACTGTTAAAAGGGACAATATTGCAAAAGACTTTTTTTTGCAAAATCTTTAACATAGGGTTTTTCAATCCCCTTTTTTGAGGGCAAACCCCCATTTTTAAAACAAATTTAAAAAGAGGAAAAAACAAAGGGCAATTTGGGGGGTTTCCTTTCCCATTTTAAAAAATTTTTTTTTCTAGAATTAAAAATACTAAAAAAAACCCCCTTTCAAAGAAAAATAAATACTTTTTAAAAAAAAAATTTCCCCTTTAATTGGGGAAAAAAGGGAGATACAAAAGGGAAAAATTACCAAGGGAAAGGTTTTGGTTTTCCCAAAAGGGCATGGAGTAATGGGGCACCCCACAGAGAAAGGCAAAATACAGAGACCCATTTAAACTCCAGCCTTTTAGTTAAAAAGGGAAAAAAAAAATGCCAAGAAAAAGGGGACCCCCGGGTTGGGAACGGGAGGTTAACCAACAGTTAATTTTCCCAAATGGGAAACTCAATTGGGGCGACACTCATAAAGGAGGGGCAAAACGCTACCCAGGTTTTTGATGTGGGACTGAGGAAAGGGTGGAGTTTTCCCCCCAACCCCTTCCCCCCTTCCGGGACTCTTTGGCCCTTTTCCCGACGAAGTTTTTTCGTTTTCTGCGTCTCGGGCATTTTAAAACCCCGCGTGTTAAATTTGATGACGGACGCCCCCTGGGGCTCTCCACGCCCCCCCCCTTGAAACCCCGGGCCCCCTCCCCGGTGTTTATGCTGAGGGGCCCCGGACCCCGGTATTGTCCCAAATTTTCCCTTTTTAAAAAAAAATTGGCCGGGGAAAGAATCCTTTTTCCCAACTTTTTTAAAAGTGGGGGTCATGCAGGGGTTTTGGGGTCCCTGCTGTTTGGCCCAGGCAGGTATATTCAATATCCAGAGGGAAAATAAAAAGGGGGTTAAAGGAAAAACTCCTTTTTTTTTTTTTTGGCACTTTTTTAAATCTGGGGGTTATGCAGGTTTTGGGGGGTCTGCTGTTTGGGCCCCGGAAAAGGGGATAGTCCCAAAGCCCGTGAAAAAAATGGTGGGTTGAAAGACCCTTTTTCCGGGCCCCTTTTAAATTTTTGGGGGTTCCCCTGGGAGGTTTGGGGCTCATGCTGTGGCCCAGGAAAAGGTTAAGTAAATGTCCCCGTTTAAAACAAAAAAGGTGGTTGAAAGGGCTCGTTTTTTTTTTTTCCCGGCCTTTTTTTAAAAATGGGGGTTCATGGGGGTTTGGGGCTCATGCTTTTTGGGCCCGGGCCCGGTATTTGGGGGAAAGGGCCAGTGAAACAAAAAAGGTGGGTTTAAAACCCCCTTTTTTTTGGGACTTTTTTAAAAACGGGGGGGCCAAAGCAGGTTTTGGGGCTCATGCTCTTTTCCCAAAAGGGTTTTTTCAATTTCCAGTTCAAGGGAAAATGATGGTTCAAAAACATAAATTCTTTTTGGCAAATTTTTTTTAATTTTTTGGGGGGATGCCCGGTTTAAGGGTAATGGTTTTGGAAAAAGACCCGGGTTTGGAAAGGGTTTTTGTTTTTATTTTTTCTGTGGCTTTTATAGCCTAAGTGTTGTGGGCCCAAGGGTGTTAGTAGGTATCCATTTTTTATTTTTTGTTGGGGGTGTTAATTTCCCCCTTCTCCAAACCCCCGTTTGGGTGTAAGAATGAAAGGGGTTGTTGCTTTCCCCAAAATCTTTTTAAAGGTCATCGGGGGGAAGGGTTATCGGCTATCCCACTATCGAAAAAAAACCCTATCGATGGTGGGCCCCCACAAACGACCTTTAAATATCGATTTTCGTTTAGGCCAATTTTAAAACGCTCAACACTGGTTTAAAAAAGGGGGGTTTTCCTAACAAACCCTTTACCGGGAACAAATTTGCTTTTCCCTTCCTCGCCCCCGTCATCTTGCGCCCCCTGCCCCCACCTAGTGCCTTCCCGAAACCGGAAAAGGGGAAACCTTTTTGCCGGGGCCCCCCTGGGACCTTTCTGCCCGGTCCCCGATTCGAGCCTTGCCTGGGGCCCATTCTGCACCTTTCTAAAAACCTCGGGTTTTCCAAACCCGGGAAACAAAATAAGTCAGGGGGAAAAGACCTGGTTTGACCCCCCCGCCGCAGCAAATCCATCCCCCCCCTTTCCCGGGGGGCTTGGTGAAAACCCTGACCCACTTAAGGGTTTTCCGGGTTTCCCCTTTGGGGTCGCTTACCCCCATCGCTTGCGGTGGTCCCAGTATAAACCCCTTTTTTAATCCGGGTAACGTGACACTAGGTTTTGGGGTTTTCGGGGGCTTTGGGGGGCAACTGAACCCCCGCCTCAAAAAGCCGACCGCAAATTTTACATTCCTCGGAAGGGGGTTTCGGGCGGGCGCGTCCCCCCCCCGGAAAAACCTCAGGCGCCCAAAACCGCGCCCCCTTGCCCGCCCCCTTCTGCGGGGGGCAAAATGAAATGGGGGCGTAGCTTTCGCCTAACACCGCATCCCCGCGTCCGAAAGGGGATTTGGGGGCCCTGGTGGGGGGGAGAATAAGACTACTGAAAAAAAGGCCCTAAAACCCGATCAAACAAAGTCCCCCCTAAATATTTTCAGCTAGAATTGCAGATTTTTGGAAAACAATAATTTTTTTCATTTTCACTAACACTAAAAAATTTGTGAAACACTTGTGGGATTGATAAATCCACTGCTCCCCGGGATATATTCCTCAAGTGGTATAGTTTCCAATATGGGATCTTTTTAACGGTGTTTATTTATTTAGTTTTAGCACCTTAGGATGTCCGCAAGCCTGTAATGACGCCTAAGGAAAATCATAATGAAAATGAGACCCCCCAGAGTCCAGTAGGTGTTCCTCCTACTCCGGGGCTTGTGGTTGAGCCAAATAGAGCACTAGGGCCACATATGGGATCTCTTTAATGGCAGAATCGATATTGAGTTGCATTTCCTTGGTCACACCCACCGTGTTCCAGTGAATAATGGAAAAATATTGAATATCTGCAAAAAATCTGCTTTCATTTCTGTGAAACACCTAATGAGTTTCAATACTTTAAGGGGTTTAATTTCTTAAATAGGGTCATTTATGGGGGTGTCTAACATGCAGGCCTCTCAATACCATGTCAGAACTGGATTGGTTCATAAAAAGATCAATGTTGCAAATTTTCTTGAAAATGTGAAAAGTTACTACTAAATTTGTAAGCCCCCTAATGCCATAAAAAATAAAAAACATTTGAAAAATGATGCCAGCCTTCTGTAGACATATGGTAGATGCTAGTTATAAACTATTTTGTGTGGAATAACTATCTGTCTTACATGCAGACATTTTTGCATTTTGAAAATGGCTAATTTTTCACAATTTTCACACTGTTTTGATATTTTTTACACATATAAACCTGGATTGTATGGACCAAAATTAATTACTAACTTAAAGCACAATGTGTCATGAGAAAAAGATTTCTGAATCACCTAGATAGGTAAAAGTATTAAAAAGTTATTCTCACATAAAATGACATGTCAGATTTAAAAAAATGGGTCTCTGTCAGAGAAGTTAAACCTGGCTGCTGTGGTAAGAGGTTAGATTTGGTGTTATCTTTATCACACTCTCTCATACTGGTCACTGGAAATTCAACATGACACCTCATGACAAAAAAACTCTCTAAAGATGGCCAGGGCTATAAGAAGACACTCTGAAAATGAGTTGCAGCACAGTGGCCAAGCCCATACAGTGGATAAACAAGACAGGTCTAGCCATGATCGACCAAAAAAGTTGAGTGCACATGCTCAGCATCATATCCAGAGATTGTCTTCTCAAAATATATGCATTAGTGCTGCCAGTATTGCTGCAGAGGTTAAATGAGTGAGGGGTAAGCCTCTCAGTGCTAAGACCTTACGCCACTCACTGCATCAAATTGGTCTGTATGGCTGTCATCCCATCTTCTAAAGATGATGCACAAGAAAGGACATAAACAGTTTGCTGAAGACAAGCAGACTGAGGACGTGGATGACTGGAGCCATGTCCTGTTATCTGATGAGACCAAGATAAACTTATTGGTTCAGATGGTGGCAAGCAGGTGAGGAGTACCAAGACCACTGTGTCTTTGTATTGCCCACAGTTAGTGTTGAGCGATTACGTTGGCCATCGACATCGGTCGATGGTCGATAGTCGACCATCATCGACAAGATATTCGATGGTCGATGATAGATTATGATCGATGACCATTAAAGTCTATGGGAGAGCAACAACACCTTCATTCTTGCACCCAAACAGGGCTGGAGAAGCTGGAATAACATCCAAAAAAAGTAAAATGGATATGTGCTACATCTTAGGCAACACACTTAGGTTATAAAAGCCACAGAAAAAAAATCACAGACCATTCACTATCCAGTCTTTCCCACCACATCATGAGCCTTAAACCTTGCAAGACCCAGTCACCAAATTAAAAAGTGCAGAAGGCAGTAAGTGATTATTGTGAACCATCATTTTACTGTGAACGACATTGAGAATATCCCTGTCCTGGAACGCAGCATGAGCCCCAAACCTGCATTGACCCCCAGAGTGAAAAAAGTGCCGAAAAAGGAGTCTTTAAAAACCACCATTTTAGTTTCACTGGACATTACTATTCCTTCCTAGGGCCACAGGCATTAGCCCGCAAACCTGCAATGACCCCAGATTAAAAAGTGCCGGAAAAAGTATCTTTCAACCACCATTTTAGTTTCACTGGAACCATTGAACTATACCTGTTCTGTGAACCACAGTAATGACCCTTAAACCTAACCTGTCTGACCCCACATTTAAAAAGTGCCCAGAAAAAGGAGTCTTTCAACCACCATTTTAGTTGAACTGGACATTGACTATACCTGTCCTGGACCGCAGTATGACCATTAAACCTGTCTGACCCCCAAATTAGTATCCAAAAAAAGGGAAAGTATATACAACCTAAAAAATAATTATAGTCAAAAAGGCAAAATAATTCACTGTAGAAAGACCAATAAAACATAACTTTTACTTAAGTCAATTAAGAGGTGTAATAAATACTCCAGGTAATAATAAAACCCCCAAACTGTCCCCTATATAGAAAACTACATAAGAAACTACCTAACCACCAATGTGGGATAGTCGCCCTGATAAGGACGCGAACCCACAGAACCTAAGGAGATAATCCCCTAATCAAGCCCTATACACAGGACAAAATATCCTGTGCAAAAAATACAAAAATTAAGCAAAAAAGGTCCCTAGTACCCAACACCATGCTATATACAGAACAACAAAAGCTCTAATCACAATAGTGCCCGCATATACAAAAAGACCAAAGGCTCTAGTCATAGTGTTTATGCCAAAGGGCCCCAACGCGGTTTCATACCGCCGAATGTTATAGGGTCTCATCCAGGGGCAAGAAAGAAAGACTAAGCCGCCAAATAGAATTCAAAATACTTAGTGTAATCAAAAATAGAAATTAAAATACACCATCAACATCTTATTAGTACTTAGTCGGTAGCCATGAAGTAAATAACGACGTTTGTACAAGTACGATGGTTTGTATCAAGCGAATGGGGAACTAACTCATCAAAGTAGGTCAAAAAAGATCTCCTAATTTGATAAAAGGCAGCCGCGGCTGGCAAACATGTCATTTACCTCACAGTTAAGTTGGACAATAGTTTCTGGTAACAAATTAGGAATACCACATTAAACACAGACCTTTGAATACTGCTTAAGCAGAGTCTGAAAATAAAATCCAGTCATAAAAGACAATCACTATCTCTATATTCCTCAAATATTTAAAGAAATGCAACAAACAAAGCATTATACTCACGATAGTTTTTTTTTTCATTAGTTCGGTGCTTACAGAGCTCCGGTTTCATAGGAGCTAACTGTGGCAGAGAAGCGGAGATGCCGCTTCTCAGCGCGCGGCACTCCTAGTCAAACTGAGCGCGCCTTCTGTTCGGCGTGCTGACGTCATCCGGCGCATTCGCATTCTTAAAACTTTAACCAGCCTATAGCCAGACCGTGATCGAGCAAATTCCCTGACAACAGGAGGCAAAAAGGGGAGCAGACCATTACTCTCGGAGAACCGCTATCAAAATCAAAAAGCGGCCACCTAATTCTGGCCTAGTCGTGGGCTCCAAGAAGTCGCCGATCGTCATTACATTGAGATTAAATAAACCTGTAATTACCGGCTTATGTTTTGGTTATAAAATGAGGTAGAAATGAGGGCTGATTGAAGAGAGGAGGTTTAAGTGTCCATGGAGTACTGAATACATATAACAGTAGCTTAACTTTAAAGGATGACAATTCATTTTATACAAGAAAATAGTATTTTTAGACACTAAAGGTGTCAATTTTTAGCTGAAGGGAAGAGAAGGGATAGAACTTCCACTTCCAGTACATAGAATGTGACCATAAACAAATGGTCACAAAAAACAAAAGAAATGTTTGTTTGATAATCAACTCATTTGATTGTTATAAGAATATCAAATAATGATTCAATACTTTATGTATAAAAGCTTCTCTATGATAATACACTATAGAGGCCTATGTTTGTACCTACATAAAGAGAGACAATCTTATATATATTGTACAGAGAGGGGGGACCTTATTGTCCAAGATAGGTACTAAATAAAGCAGTTTAAAAATTAAGCTGCTCATTTAGCCCGTGTGGGGACACCAGTAACTAGTCTAAGAACCACTTTGTCTCAATCTGTAGCATCATCTATCCACATTTCCCCCACGTGTATGGTACCCTAAAAAGTTCAAGGGCCTCAAATTTGATAGACATGGTGTTTCCCCCCCCATTTACTGAATGTAGTGTCTCCAGTGGGGGTAATCCGTATTGTTCCTGATGTCCCCTATGTGTTCAAGAATGCGCTGTCCTCCATGGTCTTATTGTTCCTTTTCCTAATATATTCCAGATTGCAGGAACAATGTAGCCCTTGTAAATGAACATGGGAATGTACTCAGGTTAATAAACTCCCTAACGTCATATTCCTGCCCTGTCCCGATGGCTAAACCATACTTAGTCTGGTCTAACCCCATCCACTAAGCCTTACAGTGTCCCATTAAAGCAACCCAAAGGTTGCCTCCCAAGCCATGAGTCACCTCCGCAGTTAGTGGACTCAAATGCTAATGTACAGAGCCTATCACCAAGACTCCTTACCGTCTGTATGATTCCTGGGGATACCTCTGAAAGAAAATCAATTAAATCACTGATTCCATTCTAAGGATGTCCCAATATTTTCTAAGAACATCCCTAAAACAAGGATTATGCCTCTGTCCAAAAGAGGCAATTAGTCTAATCTGGTATCTTATGTTTCCCTCACTCTAGGGAACAAAGAAGGTCAGTGCGATCCCCCGGGCAAAGGGCAGAAACTTATACGCCTGCAAAAGGCACCTTCTTAGGGTATCCCCTATCACTAAATCTTGCCTCAAGATCCTTCGCCTTTACATAGAACTCAGCCAGAATTAGAACAATTCTTACTGAGCCTCAATAATGTGCCTTTTGGTATAGCCCCCTACGTAGGTGCAGAGGTGTACAACTTCCTCCAGCTCAGCAGATTATTTGTTGCTGTTGGCTTACGGTATCCCGTGGTGGTCACTCACTCTCCGACCTCCTCCTTCTCAAGATTTCAACGTCAAGTAAAAGGGTATGAGGACCGACCACCGACGTTCAAAAGTAAATCTCAGAACCTATGTCGTTGTGTATTCAGAGCCGACACCATACTTTTCAAAGGATCCCGTCCGGGGCCCGTCCACAGCACGAATATATCGTCTAGTAGCGGAACCCAGAGGGTGGCCTCAGATCCCAAATAGTACCACCACCCATCTGCCAAGACGACCGTTGCCTCCCACAGCCCAGGAGCCGAGATTTGCGTAAGTTGGCGCGCAGTAACTGCCCTATGGCAGAGCCCCCTGAGCTGGGTGAAGACTCGGCCGACCAAAGAGGAAGTAGTTCCCTGTAAAAACAAATTCCAGCAATCCTACAGGAATTGAATTAGTTGTGTGACTGAAAGTGGGGGACCCTCTCATGGAGGAGAAAATATTCAACGCTTTAAGGCCCATCGTGTGAGGAATAAGATGAATATAAGCGCTCCACATTCATACTGGCCATAATAGTTTGGGTTATCAATTACTATTCCATCAATTTTTGGCCAAAAAGTCCAATTGTGTCCCTAATGTAAGAGAAGGGAGTGATACAACGAATTCCCTCAAGCATTTTATCCAGGTATACGCCTATATTCTGCGATCAGGCTATCAATGCCTGACACTATGAGGACGTCCCCCCTTTGAGGGGTGTCAATCCCTTATGGACTTTTGGTAACGCATAGAAAGTTGCAGTTTGAAGGAAAATAGTGGAACTAAAAGTTAAATTCTTTCTCAACAATCAATTTTATTATTCCTTTTTGCAATTCTCCAATATCGGTCATTTAGTTCTCTCTTATACATCACAGTGGGGTCATGAGGTACGATCCTCATAGCTAGTCCGATCATTCTTCAAAATTCTATGAACACATGGTCCATAGTCAGACCAATCCATCAACACGATGTTTCACCCCCCTTGTCGGATGTGTTTTATGAATCAGACTATTATCCCTCTCTAAGGAGAGTAAACGCCTGTATACTGTGAGTTACTCAAATTGGATACCCTTTGCGATTTTGCTGTATATCCGATAAGTCTTTAAATAACAATTGCCTAAAATCTTCAATACAAGAGGTTAAAAAAAAAAAAAAAAAAAAAAAAAAAAATCTCCAATCGTGTGTGTTGATGTATTTTTAAGTTGATCATTTGGAAAATGGACCCCTCGTCCCAATTCCCTGTACTTTCCCCTCTGTACCTGATTCAGATCATGTAGCAACCTAAGTTGTTTCCTGGCTAGAAGACCCATGGTGTACACTCTCCCTTTTTTTTCTTTAAGTTTATAAAATTCTGTGCCACCGACATTTTCCTTAGAAAAAGCTCTATATCCTTGTCCAAGAGAATAAGTCAAAGGAGGTCGTGGGCGAATGAGACGATTAATCCTTTCCTTCAACTTCGTGTTCTCCTTCTATCCCTTTATAGTACCCTTTTTGACAAATTAATAATTCTAATGTATCCGTTTTTTTCTCTCACAGTCCCTCTCCCCTGAGTTGAATTGGGTCTCTTCAGTCTCTCTCTCTCAGGGAAGACTGTTAGAGAAAAAACGGATACATTAAAGAAATTATTAAAATTTGTCAAAAAGGGTACTTACAGAGATAGAAGAGAAGTTTTGAAGGAAGGATTTATCTTTTCATACCCACTGCCTCCATTGACTTATTCTCTTGGACCAAGGATATAGAGCTTTTTCTAAGGAAATTGAGGTGTGCACAAATTTTTATAAACTTAAAGAAAAAGAGAGTGTAGCCACCATGGGTCTATCTAGCTCAGTAACTTAGTTGCCTACATGATCTGAATCAGTTACAGAGGGAAAGTAACAGGGAATTGGGAGATGGTCCATTTTCCAAATGTCAACTTAAAAATACATCTAACCCCCCGATTGGATAATACCTCTTATGTATTGAAGTTTTTTAGGCAATTGGGTATTAAAAGACTGTATCTGATTATACAGCAAGATCGAAGGGTATCCAATTTGAGTAAACTCACCGATACAAGGCTTTACTCTCCTTAGAGAGGGATAAAGTCTGATCATAAAACCATCCGCAAGGGGGGGAAGCATCGTGTTGATGGAGTAGTGCTGGACTATGTGACCATTGTCAAAGAATTTGAATGAATCGTACTAGCTATGAGATCTTACCTCATGACCCCACTGAGATGTATAAGAGAAGAACTAAAGACATAATGGAGATTGCAAAAAGGATAAATTGAATATGTAGAAAGAATTACTTTTTGTTCCCTAAATCCCTCAAACTGCAACCTTCTATGCATTACCAAAAGTCATAAGGGATTGACACCCCTAAAGTACGTCCTATAGATGTCAGGCATTGATAGCCTGAAGCAGAATATAGTGCGTCTACCTGATAAATGCTTGATAGGGAATTCTTTGTATCACTCCCTTCTTACATTAGGGACACAATGGACTTTTTTTGCAAAATTGATGGAATAGTAATTGATAACCCAAACTATTATGGCCAGAATTGATGGGAGGCCGTTTATATTTATCTATTCCCCACTACGATGGGGCCTTAAAAGCGGTTGAATATTTTCTCTCCATGAGAGGGTCCCACTTTCAGTCACACAACAAATTCATCCTTAGATTGCTGGAAATTTGTCTTACCATGAACTACTTTCCTCTTTGGTGGCCGTGCTTCCACCAGCCAGGGCACTTGCCATGGGCCAGTTCTTGCTCGCCAACTTACGCAAATCTGCTCTGGGCTGGGTGGAGGGCAACGGTCGTCTTTGGAGATGTGGGGTACCATTTGTTGGATCTGATGGCCATCCCCCCCCCTCTGGGTCCCGCACATAGAACGATATATTCGTGCTGTGACGGCCGGAGGGATCCTTTTAAAGTATGGTTTCGGCTTCTGGAATCACAACTACATAGGTCTGAGATTTACTTTTGTGAAACAGTGTGGTCGGTCTCTACCCTGTTCTTGACGATGAAATCATGAGAGGAGAGTCGGGTGAAGGCTGACCACTCACGGTCTACCGTAAAGCCAACAGCAACAAATAATCTCTGAAGTGGAGGAGTTGTCACCCTCAGCCCCTACTGTGAGGGGTATCCCAAAAGCAATAGTTTGGAGAGGCTCAGTAGAAATTGTTCTAATTTGCTGAGTTCTATTAAAGGCGAGGAACTTTAGGCAAGATTTAGAGATAGGGGATACCTATAAGGTGCTTAGCAGGCGTATAAGTTTGTGTCCCTTTCTCGGGATCTCACTGACCTTCTTGGTCCCTAGGAGTGAGGGAAAACAGAAGATCCCCAGATTACGACAAATTTGCCACTTTTGACAGAGCATATTCCTTGTATTAGGATGTTCTTAGAAATATTGGACATCCCCCTAAGAATGGACAGTGGGATTTAATTGAATGTTCTTTCAGAGAACCCAGGTTACATACAGACTTGGAAGGAGTCCTTGGTGATAGGCTTGTACTAGCCATTTGAGTCGCACAACCAGCGAGTGACTCATGGTTTGGTAGGCAACCTTTGGGTTGCTTAAATGTGGACACTGTAAGGCCTGTGATGGGTTAGCCAGACTAATCTGTGTTTAGCCATCGACAGCATGAATATGACGTTATTTGAGTTTATTAACTGCAGTACATCCCATGTCAATTTACGAGGCTACCTGTTCCTGCAATCTGGAATATATAGGAAAGACAATAAGAAACCTGGAGACAGCGCATCTTGAACACATAGGGGACATCGAGGAACAAAACGGGGAATACCCTCACTGGGGAGACACTACAATCAGTAACATGGGGGAAACACCATGTCTCTCAATTTGAGGCCCTTTGAACATTAAGGGTACCAACACGTGGGGGAAATGTGGATAAGAATAATGCTACAGATTTGAGACAAATGGATCTTCATACAGATACTGTGTCCCCCACACGGGCTAAATGAGCAGCTTAATTTTAACTTGCTATTATTTATTACCCTATCTTTGGACAATAAGGTCCCCCCCTCTCTGTACATCTAATAAGATTGATCTCTCCTTTATGTAGTATCAACATGGTGGTGGAGCCTCTATAAGTGTATGTATATCATAGAGAAGCAATAAAATCATAAAGTATTGCAACATCTATTTAATTCATATAACTCAAATGAGTTTGATTAACAAAAAAACATTTCTTTTTTTGTTTTTGTGACCATTTGTTTTTAATGTACATTCTATGTACTGGAGAGTGGAAGTTATCCCTTCCTCTTCCCCTCTCAGTCTAAAAATTGCCCACCTTTAGTCTCTAAAAATCACTAATTTCTTAAAAAAGATTGTCATCCTTTAAAAAGTAGCTACCTTGGTGTTATATGTATCCAGTACACCGATGACACCTGTAAACCTCCCTGGTCGTTGCTTACAATCGCGCCACATTTAAACCTCAATATTATAACCAACATAAGCCGTAATTCCCGTTCTATTTAATCTCAATGAAACAGGACGCGGCGCTTTCTTGGAGACCAGATCTGGCCAGAATTAGGTGGCGCTTTGTTTGAAGCGGTTCCGAGTAATGGTCTGCTTCCCATTTGCCTCTGATGTCAGGGTAATTTGCTCGATCGGTCTGGTCTATAGGCTGGTTAAGATATAAAATGCGCATGCTCGGATGAACGTGTCAACCCGAACAGAATGCCTGCTCAGTTTTGACTAGAGCCAGCGCGCTGAGTAAGTCGGCACACCGCTCTCTGCCACATTTAGCTCTATGAACGGAGCTCTGTAATCACCGAACTAATGGAACATGAGAGTATATGCCCTTTGTTTGTTAGCATTATTCTTTAAAATATGGGCATATATAGATAGTGATTGTCTTGTTATGACTGGATTATTTCAGACTCTGGCTTGAGGCAGTATTCAACGGCTGAGATTTAAGGGTGGTAATCCTACTATGTTACCAGAACTATTGTCTAACTTAACTGTGAGGTAATTGACAATGATTGCCAGCCGATGCAGCCTTTTATGGAAGATCTTTTTGTACTACATTTGATGAGTAATATTCCCCATTGCTTGATTACAAACCATGTAACTTGTACAAACGGCGTTATATTCACTACATGCTACCGCCTATGTAACTAATAAGCTGTATATGGAGTATAATTTCTATTGTTTGATTACACTAAAGTATTTGAATTTATTTGGGAGGCTTTGTCAATTCTATTCTTGCCCCTGATGAGACCCTGATACATCGGGGTAAGAAACGCGTTGGGCATAAACACTAAATGACTAGAGCCTTTGTCTTTTGAAATATATCGGGCATCTATTGTGATAGAGCTTTTGTTGCTTCTTGTATATAGCATAGGAGTGTTGGGTACTATGGACCTTTTTTGCTTTTAATTTTGTATTTTTTGCACAGGATATTTTGTCCTGTTATAGGGCTTGAATAGGATAATCTCCCTTATTCCTGGTGGGTCCGTCCTTATCAGGGCGACTATCCCACCTTGGTGTTAGGTATTTTCTTCTGACCCCCCAAATAAAAAGTGCTTGGGAAAAGGAGTCTTAGAACCACCAATTTAGTTATCACTGGACATGTGACTAAACCTGTCCCTGGGCCACAGCATGAGCCCCAAACCTGCAGTGACCCCCAGATTAAAAAGTGCAGGAAAAAGGAGACTTTCACCACCTTTTAGTTTTCACTGGACATATCAGTCCCAGACCCTGGTATGCAGCTTGCCCCTCCGAAGAGTGTCGGACCAATAGATCTTCGACTAGTAAATACCTGGTGGAATAAAACGCTCCAGAACCCCCCAGCGCCCATTATAATTGGCATTCTTTTTCTCATTTTACTCAACGTGCTGAGGCCAATTGTCTGTGTAACTTTGTTCTCTGTCCGTGCTTCCATACATCATGTCCTCTGAATAACCTACATCTGTCGAAGTGTTTCCTGTACCGCAGTACCGCTTGTACAATCAAGTAATTTTTTTACCAGCTATTTTGTACATTGCAAGTTTTTTAGTAGTTTAATTCTAAAAAAACACATTTTTAAAATAAGGGATGGAATCCCACCATGGTCTTTTGTTTCTCTTATTTTTAATTGTATAAATGGGTTGTCCTCAATACAGGGATTGATAGCTATGTTAAAGATCATGCAAAAAACAATTAAATTTGCAATATGTTTCCATTAACGAGTGTCCCTACCATACCTGTTTCTGACAGAACCAGCACCCATGAGCCACTCTTTGACCAATTGTGAAGATACAAATGTTCTGTTAGAAACAAACATTTTTTTATAATAGGACCAGTAGTAGAGCTGCATGGACACAGCAAAATGCCCCCAAAAATTCAAAACATGACCCATGAGCCACTTTTAGACAATATGTGAAGGAACAAATGTCTGTTTAGAAACAACTTTTTTTTATAAAATAGGACCTGTAGTATAGCAGCATGTCACAGCAAAAATGTCGCCCAAAAAATCAAAGAGCATGACACTTGAGCCACTTTGGACAATGTGTGAAGAACAAATGTCTGTTAGAAACAACATTTTTTATGATAGGACGCTGTATATTGCTGCATTCAAATGCAGCATAACCCAAAAAAGTATAAAAATGACTTCTCAGCCACTGTTAAAAATTGTGAGGGAGAAATGCCACTTAGAAGCCACATTTCAGTTCCACTAGGACCATGATTATTGCTGTATCGATCCACAGGCAACATGACCCCAAAAAATTACAATATGACTTCTCAGCCTATTAAATAATTGTAGGGTAAATGGCCACTTGAAAAGCCCACATTTCTGTTTTCCAAAGGACCATAATTATAGCTGTACTCTCACAGTCAACATGACCCTCAAAACCATTGACAATAGCGAAAACTTCTAAAGATAAAGTGAGTAAATTGGAACGGTTGTTGTCTGAAACCTTGCGCTTTTACAGTCTTCCTCCGACAGCAAAACCATCAAAATGAACTGTTGGGAGCGCGAGAGAATAACGCGCGATTGCAGTAAGAAATGATCATTTGTAAAAAAAAGTTTTCAAGAGGACCATTTCTGTTTGAAGAGGAAGTGAAGGGCTCAGAGGGCCGGCAACTAAACGTGAACCTCCGGCAATTGGGGCCACAACATCATCAGAGATCCATGCCTTAATCATCATGATGAGTCAAATGCGATCCACATTAGACTGTGGAAAGCCGTAAGACACACACACCAGTAATGTGACTCCCCCCCCTCCCCAGCAGTTTCTTGAATGGTCCTGCCAGATATGACGCTGGCTGCTGGGCAGACAACACCTCTATGGCGTGGCGAGTGAGCTCGGGCGCATGTCGTGCCAATTTTTGATACCCATACTTCGGAACACATACAAAAACATCGGTGATGAGGCGCAGATGGACTGCACCACGTGATCTTAAGCTGTCTCTTGTATCTGTGGCCCTGCATTGCATGCGTTGGTGAGTGGTAAATAAAGATTTGCCAGAGTCCACCCATTAGGCTTCTTGCCGACCATGCCTGCTCTGCTGCCGCTACTTGGCACTCTACTGCTCGTCACGTCCTGATGTGTTCCAAACCACCGAGTGCGCATTTGGTGTGCGCTATGAAGCAGACTCAACATATTTCTCCGTTGATGAATCAGCAAAGTCTCCATTTCCTGCATTTACTCTCTATCCTATATGTTAGGGTGTGCGAGGAAAGTGCTGGAGTTTTGTGTATGTATCTCTGGCGATCCATGAGTGGTGGCCACCCAGTAACTGTTTGGTTCATTTTGACACACACACTTAATGCGAGGATCATGTTGGAGGAAATAGAGTCATACCAAGCACTCCCATGTGAGAGATGGGAGCCTTGGAGAGAGATCCCCAAGCCTCGGGGGGGTCGAGAGGGCACTAAGCAAACTGGATCTTCCTCCTCTGCCTCAAATTTCCGCTCCAACCTCTTTTCACAAGGGCAGGGACATCGGTAACGTCGGTGTCTAGGATACCTCCTACACACACATCCTCCGCTTCCTCCTGCAACGAGCGTTCAACACAGTGCCCCTGACAGTGCCTGAGATGAAGGTGCGAAGGAGCCCTGGAGAAGCTGATGCGCCACCGTGCACAAGGCCGCGGCCCCCGAACCAACTGACTAATAGAAGACCGATGGGAAGATTTGAAACGTTGTCGGCCTGTGGATTTGACGAGAGAAAGGCTTCCGTGTCCGCATCATGAGTCCCGTCACCTCTCCGGTCTGCTGGGCGGGACCTGTGTTGTTTCAGAGTTCCAACGATCGTGTCCTAGGAACTAAGATCACCACAATGCCACATGCTGACAAGAGGGCATTGGGTCCTATCATCACTTCACTCTACTCTCTTTTTGGGTTGATCTCCTTCAAATAAACTGGCATTAAGGGTGGCAGGGGGGGGGGGGAGGGGGCGAGCGTTTCACCTGCCTCCACTCATCCCGGTGGCTCAAACAAACCCACCCCCGATGTCTGCACCGCTGCTTGTCAGGCCATTGTGTCGACTTCGTACAGCGTAATGGCATTTGCGCTGTCTGGGGGGGGGGGGCCACCATCGCTGAGCATGTGGAGGGTGGAAATTCAGCGTGTTGCCACATCAAACGAATGAGACGAATGACGTGGTAGGCCGAGCTGACCTGCAACGCAGCCAGGCGGGACGAGCAGGTGCGAACGGTGGAAGGCTAGACTTAACTTTCGAGCCTTTCTTCTCGTAGCATGGCAGTCCCCAGACCCGGTAGCTCTTTAGAAATTTTCTGACGACAAGTGTTCATGACATGTGTCCAGGCAATGGATGTGCTCCAACCTACCGATCTTAAGGGCTGCCCCAGCAGATTTCGCGCGGCCGTTAACGACACACCAACATGCCTGTCACACAGGTTCTTGTCCACCCATGCCAGCGCTCGAATATCGGGGTCTCGTTGCGGGAGAGCCGTCCACAGTTTCTTTGACCTGTGTGTGGAGCGCGGTCTCCAAAACAGATTAACACCACACAACACGGCCTGGTTTCGTCTGGTCACGTGATGCCCACCAGAGCCACCTTGGGCGCGCGACGCGCCCTGCACCATCCCCTGCGGTTTTGAAGGAGGACGTGAGCGCGAGCCTGAGAGCCACCGCGGCGAGTCCCCCCAGCGACATCCACCCAGCTCACACCGGTGAGCTGTCCACTGAGATAAAAGCGCCTTGGCCTTGCTTTACTAGTCCATGGTGTCGTGGTCAGAATGGACTTTTTCCGGCCGACAGATGCAGACAAACGTTGCTTGAAATATATAGGAAAGACCATGACGTGCTGGCCAGGTCATGAGGTACGCTTTTCAGGCAATAGAAATGCCTGCTCGTCATCTTGTATGGGGCAGCAAAGGGCCTATGACGTGGCGGAACCCATCAGGTCCACCAGACGTAAAGGCAACATTTCCAGGGCCAAAAGCCCCTGGCAATGCCGACTAATCAGGCTTTTGGCTTTGGGTTGGTTGGGGTAAACGTGTTTCTTCTGCCCACAAACCTGGAAGACAGAATGCTGGCTGTAGACTGGGCCGTGTACTGCAGTCATGTTTAAACCTGGCGGGAAGGAGAAGGGGGTAGGATGGGTCTCGGTGTTGCTGGGTGGTACTCGGTCGAGTGTTGGAGGCTGAAGCGGACGGCTGATCCCTGATCATGGGGACTCTGAGAGACAGGGCAGCTGAGGAACGCTTGGTGGTGGCGGAGAGGAGGAGCGGAGACAGAGGGTGTGACAGTGGTTGGAGGCGCCGGTGTCGGTCTGGCCTTTTTTGGCCAGTCTATGCCTCCATTTCCAACTCATGCGATCACTGCATTTGACTATACATGTTGTGAGTGTGGGTTACCACCTAAGGTTCTTGCCTCTACTTATTCGTTTACGGCCAAAGGCGCATATGACATCGCTGAGGTGAGGAATCAGAGGTTTTCTCAAAGAAGCGCGCGCGTGCTTGAGAGTGTTCCGCGCGTTTTTTTGATCGCGAGATAAAGCGTAGGAGCGGGGTTTCGCGGATCTGGACCGTGGCTGCGGAATCATATATCAATCTCATATCTATATACGACCGCCCTCTCCCTTTTTTGCGTGTGCAGAACCCATACGTGACACCTACCCCATCGAGCGAGAGCCTCCCCGACCATATGATGAAGCGCTCTGCAAGCAAATTCTTCTGCTGAAAAACCTACGGATGGATCGCCAATGGTCGTCAACAATCATCAGTCGAACGACAGGAGAACTTCGTCGTCCTGACATTCTGCATCCAGCAGCTGCGGGCTGCAAGCAAGAGGGGACTCAAGATGCGTTGCTGGACTGCCGGTGATATTGTTTGTCCGATGACCTGGTGCTTTCCTGTCTCCTCCTCTGATGGCATTCAGTAACTGGGGGCTATAAGAGGCAGCAGAAAATCATCCTCTTTGGCCGCGTGTAGGAATGGGTGGGAGTGAATCTTTTAACATGCCTTCTGACCGTGCCAACCGCATTTTGTCAATAAACAGAGAGTCTTCATAAAAATGGAATTATCCACAGTGGTGGGTACACTACAGCGAGGTTTGAACATTTGGCTGCATCATGTTGGACGGGGATGCAGATGACGACATTTGTGGTCCGTGACTGGGAGTACGCGGAGGTAAAGACCCTTGAGCTGGATGCAGGTGTGCATTAACCACTGAAGGACAGATTATGAGGACGACGCCTGTTCGTTACTGATATTCCACAGGGCCCTGAAGCCAGCACTGGAAGAGCACCCTTATCACACGTACCTCTACCGTCCATGTCCTAGGCCGGGGGGCCCCTCACGCTCCTTTCACGCTTACCGACTCCTGAGAAATTTTCGCCTCCATGTTCAGAAATATAAAAATTTCAGTAAGGAATGGAAAGTTTTGGAAAGTCTCTTATTAAAATAACGGCAAATCACACTATTCTCAAATCCCTCAAATCAAACAAAATTGCTGGATTCAAATTTAACTGCAAAGTAGACTATCAACAAAGCTTGACTGACCATAAAGTGAATAAAAACACCTTGTCTGAAATGTAAACGATATTAAAAGGTATTTTTGGCACCTTTCAATTCACCCCTGTTTTGAACTACAAAATTGCTGTATTCAAATTTAACTTCATAGGATCTATCAACAAAGCGGCCTTTCGCTAAAGTGAAAAAAACACGTAATCTGTAATGTAATTCGGATAATAAAAGGTATTTTTTTGGCACCTATTCAATTCACCTGTGGTAACTACACATTTGCTGGATTTCAAATTTAACTGCAAGGTGGCTCTATCAACAAACACTGACATGGGTCAAAAGAGCAAAAACCACTATCGTAATGTATTCGGATAATAAAAGTGATGTTGTGTCACCTTTCAATTCACCTGTGTACTACAAAATTGCTGTATTCACATTTAAGATCAAGGTGCTCAATGAACAACGCTGTAAGTGCGCCAAAGTGAAAAAACACGTATCTGTAATTTAATCGGTTTAATAAAAAGGAATTTTTTGGCACCTATCAGATTCACCTGTGGTAACTACACAATTGCTGGATTCAATTTAACTGCAAGTTGGCTCAATCACAAATCTGGACTGGGCAAAAGTGCAAAAAACACGTAATCTCGTAATGGTAATGATAAAAAAAGGATTACAATTTTTTGGCACCTATCAATGTCGACCTGTGGTTACTAACAAAATTGCTGTACTTCAAATTTAACTGCAAAGTAGATTCTATCACCAAATGCTGGCCGTACGCCAAAGTGAAAAACACGTATCTGAAGTGTTATTCGGATAATAAAAGTAGTTATGGCACCATTTCAATCACCATGTGTAACTACAAAATTCTGTATTCACATTTAAGCGCAAGGTGCCTCATGAACAAAGCTGTAGTGCACCAAATTGAAGAAAAACACGTATTCCCGCGAAAAAATAAACGGATAATAAAAGGAATATTTTTATAGCAACCCCTACAATTCACCAGTGGTGACTGCAAAATTGCTGTATTCACATTTAAGTAGCAATGAGGTTCGCTCACTGAACAAAGCAGTATTGCGCAAAGTGAAAAAACACGTATCCTGTAATATATTCCGATAATAAAGGGTATCTTTGGCACCTTTCAATTCACCTGTGTGACTACAACATTGCTGTATCACATTTAATTGCAAATGCCTCAATGAACAAAGCTGTAGTGCGCCACAGTGAAAAAACACGTATCTGTAATGTATTCGGATTAATAAGAAGGTACTTTTTTCTGGCCCCAGCTTCAATTCACGGTGCTAGTAGTGACGTTCAAAACTTGCTGTATTCACATTTAAGATTGCAAGGTGGCCTCAATGAACAAAGCTGTAGGCGGCAAAAGTGAAAAAACCACGTATGCTGGTAATGTATTCAGGATAATAAAAGGGTATTTTTGGCGACCTATCAACCTGTGCTGACTACTAAAATTGCTGTGATTCTAATGTTGGACCGACAGCAAGGTGGGGCTATAACAACAAGCGCTGGAATGGGCAAATTGAAAAAGAACACCTATCCTGACAGTGTTACTGATAATAAAAGTTGGATTTTTGCACCTAAACAAAGAGACCTGCAGTGACTAGAAAAGATTAGTAGTCCTAATAAAAGTGTACGAGGCTAGGCCCAATATCCACATAAATATTTCAATAGAAAAACTGTTGTAATAATAAAAGCTATTGCAGTGGCCATGGTCAGCCAACTATAGTCTTTGGTGAACTTTATCCAGTATATGCTTATAGACTTGTCTGTGTTCCCCGTCCTTCGCGCGGGCCCTACACCCATGACTTAACAAGCGGTAGAGTGCTGCCTTATAAAATTCACTAGCCTAATCAACATTAAAAATCATCCAATCTCTGATCTAACTAAGATGAATTGAACACGGGGGGAGTCCTAACAGTATAGCTTATCTCTGAAGGAAATATAAAATTTCGCTGAGCATTAATAGCGACAGACATAGTTAACGAGCCTATCTTTCGTGCCTGCCGTGAGACGGCTGAGAGACACTGCTCATGAAAAACGAGTGTCGATATGTGAATTTTCCCCCCAAGCCAATCCGGCAACCATGGACACATCGCAGTCGAAAGTTGGGACCGAAGATGCACAGCGGGTACAACAACACGGGCTGTCTTGCAATGGGGAGGGTAACGGTTCTGTAGAGCTTCATTGCATGCCGCGCGGAAGAATACGAGAAAGGCGCTCCTCCCCAATTCGTCGAAATTAAAATAATGAAGCACAGATTTTTAAACCAAAATAATCGCATGCTCTAAAAATTACGATACACATCAAAACCTGTGTCGATTTCAACTTTTTTCGATAAAAATCGCTTCAACACTACCCACCAGTCCCAGCATGGTGGTGGGGAGTGTTCACTACCACAGGGGATATTCCAACATGATCAATGTATATACCAAACACCTACCAAGGAAGACAACTCTGCCTTATTAAAAGAAAATAAGGGTAAAGGTTCTGGACTAGCCAAGCATGTCTCCAGACCTAAACCCTAATGAGCATCTGCGGGGCATCCTCAAACAGAAGGTTGAGGAGCTCAATGTCTCTAACATCCACCATCTCTATGATGTTGTCATGGAGGAGTTGAAAAGGATTCCATCGGCAACCTGTGAAGCTCTAGTGAACCATGCCCAAGAGAGTTAAGGCAATTCTGGAAAAGAACAGTGGCCACACAGAATATTGACACTTTGGGCACAATCTGTCCATTTTCACTTAGGGTGTACTCAGATTTGTTGCCAGCAGTTTAGACACTGATGGCTGTGTTGAGTTATTTTGAGGGCACTGCAAATTTACACTGTTATACAAGCTGTACACTAACTACTTTACATAGTATCGAAGTGTCATATCTTCAGTGTTGTCCCATGAAAAGATCTAAGGGGTGTACTCACTTTTTTGAGATACTGTATATCAAAAGTCCTTATTTTCCAAACAATGTGACACTCAAGGAGCAGGTATCCAAAATATATTTTAAATCACTGTTCCAATAGTACGGAAAAAAAGGAGGGGGGGTTTAAGGTAAGGCAGCAGAGGAAGTGATGTAAGTATAGAGACTGAAGAAAGGAAAATTTACAGAAAGGATATGAAGAAAAAATAAAATAGAAAAAGGGGCAATGTACTGTATGGGGCAGAGGCTAGAAGAGAAAGTAAAATAGGAATGTTGAAATATTGAGATATAAATATAGGTCTAAAGAGTGTAGTGGATGGATGAACATATAAATAAAAATATATTTAGAGAAGAATAATGTAATATATGAAGAGCAGTCGGGTAAAAGTAGTGGTTGGGAGAGGAAGGATAGGGTAGGAGGAAGACTTACCACTAGTGGAGATAAATATGATAAATAATAATAAAGAAAAATAGTCATGGTAATTGGCAAAATGGATGCAAAACTGAGGAAAAAAAGGAAGGTGAAAAATAACAGGTGGAACAGAGTTAATGTTAGCAGGAGTCAAGATAAATGAATGATAGGACGGAATGAATATGAAGAGAAAAGCTTACCAGTGGTGACAGTGGAAGAGAGTTCAGTTTACTGGAGTGCAGTATGATAAACTAGCTCCTAGAATGATCACAGTGCATCTCTGCTGTCAGGTATTAGGCAATTAAAGGGAGTAAATGTAGAGGGGTGTGAATGGTAAAAAAAATCTGGAAAATAAATGAGGAGGGTCAAAGGATGGAAAACTGACTTACCAGTGGTGGCAGCGGGATGTATATTATACAATAGGTGATCATAGAATCTCACCAAATCCACAAATATAAACTACATTGTTTAAATATCACTTTTCACTGGAAAGAAAGAAAAAAACTGATTTAAAGAGGTTTTCTCACCATACAGTTTTAAAGAGTCACATACAACTTTAGGATCACACATGCTGTTCAGACTGTGGGTGGGTTTATTATAGTGATTGACACATCACCTCTGCTGTTCCTAGCTATTCCTGTTACACTGACAATGAGTGCAAGAGAATTATAAAGTAAACTATACACATTGCAGTTCTTTAAAAAGTGTTTACTTGCTAAAAGAGAGGCTTTCCGAGTCCCATAATAGAGATATGACTTACCATGACTTACCATAGTCAGAGTGAGTGAGTGATGGCAGCTTAGAGAAATAGGACATAAGAGAGAGCAGGGAGAGGTGGGAAAGAGATGTTGGTAACCAGAGAAACGTGTGTGCTCTTAGAGGAAATAAAATCGTCTTCCAAAGAAAAATCAACAAAGCAAAGTATTTAGGCTGACATGTATGATTTCAGGAGCCTAGACACCAATTTTAATATGCATAAAATAGTGTAGAATGCATCTGAATCTATGAACCCACCCTACTGCAGGTCAAAAATCAGATGCATTGTAGCACAAAAACGACAGTTCTGGCTCAGATATACCACTTTTAAAGTAGTTTACCTGTTCCAGCAGTAATGCTCCTGGATTTGCTGTACTGAAGCTATAAATCTATAGCTTCATACAGTTGTAGTGCGACACGCCTCCAGCACGCCCCCTGAGCTTAGGCGCATTACACAGTGTCACAGGCTTTCTGTTACGCACCTAATATTGGAGTGCGGCTGATTAAAAACAGAGCAAACAGGGCTGCGCTAGATCTTGGGCTAAAATGACGCCAGAAATGATGCTTCATACAGGTCACCCTCAGTCTTTAATTATCTGTCCCTACATGTTAAAAGCTATAACTTTAAAGCATTACTTTTAATAGTTATCTAAAATATAGAAAATAAGTATGGCACCACTCCCTTCTACTGTCACATGGCAAGTTGATGAATCAAAGTACAAAATCCTTGGTCAAAGTGCTTCCATTGTTGGACATAGTAATGGAATGCTAACCCCAGTTACAGAGAATGCTAATCCTAATTACAGTACATAATTGCACAATTTCACCCTTTCTAATAAGCAATTGCTGCTATAAAGGTGGCCCTTCATGGAAACCTTACCCTTAACAGTCCTCCTTCTGTCTTTATTTCCTGCAAATGCATTTTCTTATTACTTTCTAAAGTGGATTAGAAATTATCTGATTTACACAAATACAAGCAAGTGTATAAAGCAATATAATAATGAATATATATCTAGACAGTGTAGAAAATAGTAAAAAGTTAAAGTAAAAGCATCAATATACCCAAAAAGAGGGTATATTAAATCATTAAGGCAGTGGCTGATAAAATATTCAAAAGTCCCAATAGCTTATGCAATCATTGTTGAGCTCATTATATAAGAATTAATAATGCTCATATTGGAACAATTAGAAATGGCATAATGACATATGCAGCCCGCTGTTTCAGCAAAAATAAGAAGTAAAAATTAAGAGGTGAACCCAGTTACCCCTTTTTCCATACATACGCCCCTGGTTCTACACAGTCGTTAGATATCAATAATAAAAGATTTGCAGCTTACACATGAGCAATGTTAAGCTATGTCTACACATAAAAGGGTTTACAGTCGGACTTTAAAGCGTGATTTAAAGCCCATGAAGATGGGCTTGTGAAATAACCCGTGAGTCCATTTCCCATGCCACATCATAAAGGGGGAAGGTGTCATAGAAATGTATGTTATTTATAAGGTGTAATAGAAAAGTGTGTTATGTACAGTATATTTACTATTTTGCCATAGGCAAACTTAAACTCTATCAGTTCTCTATCTGTTAAACACTAAAACGTAACTTTTATTATATCTAACTCTTAACCTCTATACACACTATTTAAAAACCTGATCTCTAACCTCATCATTTAACCCTTTTTACTTCTGAAAGAGGGAATAACTCCCTTTCTATTATCAAGTCTGGTGGAACCCCACCTACTAACAGGGGAGCCTTATATCTATAGCAAAGTACTAGAGATTATGTACAGTATATCCCAGTTTATCCCAGATTGCTTATGTATACCACCTTCACCACCTTCACCACAGATCAATTATGTGTATTCTGCTTTCTACACGCTGAGTTTGTTCAAGGTTCATTAGTTCAGGTCATAGACCACTCTCTGGTCTCGTTGATTAAGGTTGGCGATGACAGGTTATCTCCACACTGCAACTATTGACATGGGCCTGGAGTTTCATCTACATCAAAGAATAGCAGACAAGGGTCTGTCTATTCAACTCTATCATCTCTCCAAACCACATCACAATGGGTCAATCAGGAGACACATTACTATTAGATACTCCTTGCCCTACCCGACATCACCTAATGAGCTAGTTAGGGACAATAATACCCTGATGAACTGATGGGAAGCTCTGAAACCTGAATCGATTGTTCAGGTTATAAAAATACGACTTCAATAGATAACTGGGTTCACAGCTTGGGATGCAGCCATCAACTGAGCTGTATCTTAATTCCCTCCTTGCCCCAGGTACAGAAGATAATCTACATTGTAAGTGTTAGCTATTTTTCTGCAATGTCTCCCCTTTTATTTTATAACTGTTTTACATATATGTATAGTATGTCCTTTTATCTTTCTTTTTGTATTCTGTAAACACTGTACCTTTTTTCTACTAAAGCTTAAAACTTTAAAAGTTTGGTCCTTGCATGCTTAGAATCAGTAGCTTTGATTACAGTTGAGAAAAATTAGCTTCTGTGGTCAAATTTTTAATTTCACTTTGTTATTTTTTTATATATTAATATTGTGTGTGATGTATACAGGGACGTCGCTAAGCAGTTTTATCCAGGGCACAAGCCTGTCTGTGCCTCGAACCTCTTCGGGTTCCAGGCCACTGCCGTGGGCCTGGAGCACCGACGGTCTCTTCAACTGTATGTGCGAGTGCTCCCTGCTCCGCAGAGAACTCTGGCAGGTTGCAAGGAGGTGTCACGAGCACCGGTAGTGGATCCTCTGGACCACCGCAAGTGATGGCGTAAGCCACGCCAGGGAGCGGAATCTAAGTAGGTCCCGGTATTCACCAGAGCCTGCCGCAAAGCGGGATGGACTTGCTGCGGCGGGAGTCTACCAGGTCGCTTCCACTGACGTGACTTGCTTGCGGAGGCAGCCGAGGTGTAGCGAGGTACAAAATCGTAAGGCAGGCTTGTAGTCGGGGACCGGCAGGAAGGTCAGGACAGGCGGCAAGGTTCGTGGTCGAGAGACGGAGGCAAACGGTACGGTACACGGTAATCAGACAGGACTTCAGGAAGGCTTTCTGATGGGCTAATGGAACTAAAGATCCGGCAAGGTAACCAGGAAGAGGCAGGCTTAAATAGGGGCAGCGACCGGCAATAGCCAATTACCGGTGCGCTGGCCCTATAAATTTAACACTGCCGTCAGGCGCGGCGGGACAGAAGCTGCAGCAGGTACACAGGGGGACAGGCAGGGGAATGAGCGCACCCGCAACCCGACATGCGGGTCGCGGCGCCGCTCGGCAGCGGGGCACGGATGTGCCTGCGAACCAGAATGAGGGTCACAGGGGCATCCGTGACAGTACCTCCCCTTTGGACTCCCCCTCTTTCTGGCCTGAAGGACTCTCCGGATAACATTATGGTCCAGAATATCGTCTTCTGGTTCCCAGGACCATTCTTCGGGCCTGAACCCCTTACAGTCAATGAGGAAAAGGCGCTCCCCTCTGACCATTTTCATATCCAGAATCTCCTTTACCGTAAAGACATTGGTGACGTCAGCTTCAGGAGTGGGAGGAGCAACTTTCTGAGGAAAAACGATTTAGGATGACCGGCTTCAGAAGAGAGACATGGAAGGAGTTCGGGACCCGCATAGTGGGAGGAAGGCGGAGCTTGTATGCCACTGGGTTTATGCGCTTCAGCACCTCGAACGGTCCCAAGAACCGGGGACCAAGCTTTTAGCTGGGGATCTTGAGGCGGATATACTTTCACCGACAACCAGAAGATGAGAGAAGGTCTTCGCTTTTTGTCAGCTCGTATCTTAGTACGAGCAGAAGCCCCCAGTAGAGACTGGCGTGTCTGATTCCAGACGGCTGTTAGGTCCCGGACCAACTCATCCACGACTGGAACCTCAGAGGGCACCGGGAGAAGGAGAGGTGGGCGTGGATGTCATCCGTAGAAAATGAAGAAGGGAGCGGCACTGGCAGATTTTGAGTCTAAGGAGTTGTAGGAGAACTCAGCCCAAGGTAGCAGGTTAGACCAATTATCCTGACGTGCGGAGACGAAGTGTTGCACATAGTATCCCAGAGTCTGATCAACCCTCTCCACTTGCCCGTTAGACTGAGGATGGTAGGCTGAAGAGAAGTCCAGTTTCACTTGGAGTTGGCCACAGAGGGAGCGCCAGAACTGGGAAACAAATTGGACTCCCCAATCAGGAACAATGTGCTGAGTAAGCCCATGTAGTCAGAAGATGTGATGAAAAAACTGACCGGTAAGGCGAGGAGCAGAGGGAAGACCTGGCAGAGGAACAAAGTGAGACATTTTGGAGAACCGGTCCGTGACCACCCAGATAACAGTATTCCCAGAGGAAGGCGGGAGGTCAGTTATAAAGTCCATAGCCACGTGGGTCCAGGGACAGCTGGGAATCGGCAGCGGCTGAAGCAGGCCTGCCGGCTTGAGACGAGGCGACTTGTTATGGGCACAGGAAGCGCAAGATTCCATGAACTCTCGAACATCTCGGGCCAGGCCAGGCCACCAATAAAAACGGGAGATAAGTGAGCAAGACTTCTGCACCCCTGGGTGCCCAGCCCCACGAGAGCAATGACCCCAAGACAGTATCCTCTTCTTTAGAGCCGGGCGTACGTAAGTCTTGCCGGGAGGAATTCGTTGTAGGTCAACGGGCACAGCAGAGATCAGCCGTTCTGGGGGAATAATGTGCCGTGGAGCAGGTTCGTCCCCAATCACGTCAGAGGCACGGGAAATTGCATTGGCCTTGACATTCTTCTCCGCCGGGCGGAAATGGATCAGAAAATCAAACCGGGAAAAGAAGAGAGACCAGCGGGCTTGGCGCGGATTAAGTCGTTGGGCTGTCTGAAGATATAGGAGGTTCTTGTTGTCAGTGTAGATATTGATCGAGTGACAAGCTCCCTCCAAGAGATAGCGCCATTCCTCCATGGCCAGCTTGATGGCCAATAATTTCCGGTCGCCAATTAAGTAGTTTCTCTCCGCGGCAGAAAAGGTTTTGGAGAAAAACCCGCTTGTGAGGGTCTTGCCTTTGGGCCCTTTGTGTCTGATGAACCCACCAAGTCTTGGCTGGGGTTGTTAGATGTCATCTGGGAGGAAGTGGTTGAACTAGTCTACCATTCAAGAACTGTTGGGTTGGTGATCAACACACGGCCGCTAGATGATACCGGTCTCGCCCAGTCAGCCCTACTGCAACATCCCCTTACTGTGCTACGACCTGTGCCTGCTCCAGGAACATTTGTGCCACTGCCACACCCATGTGAAGGGCCTGCCACGTCTGTCTGACATAATGTTTGATCAAAAATTTACAATACAACAAATTCTGTATAATGAAGATGTCTGTGTATGACAAATACACATGCTGAATTTCACACAGAGTGAGTTCACAAAAAAAAGTGGATAAATTAACTGTTGGCCACAGATTTCAGTGGGGATATTGCACTTGATGGATTTCAGGTGTGTAGGGCAGAAATACACACACACTGGATTTGACACAGAATTCCCCTCAAACCGTGGATAAATTAACTCTTGGCCACAGATTTCAATATCCCAAAATAAAAAACGCTGGTTCAGGAACAGGTGAGTATATGACAAACACATGTGAAGGTCTTTCACCCAGGTATCTCGAAAATCGGAAGTAATTTTGTACAGAGTGCAATCTCGTGCTGCTACAGAGAGATGCTTCTGCATAGAAGACAGTGACAAGTGGCAGAATTTAACATGGCTGCCCTAGTTATAGCGCTGTGACATCACAGAAGCAGGCTGACTGCAGATTGACTGCATGTCTGCACATGTCAGTGAGGGTGTTCCTTTCTTCCTCCCATAGTTCTTTGCCCCATGTCACGCCATGTGCTCGTGGCCTTTTTTGATTTATTACCACGAATCGCCATGAACTTCGGCTTCGTTCAGAAAAAATTTCCATTTCATTAGAATCGTTTCGCTCATCCCTAATTGTAATCAAAGTAAATTAAATGAAAGATGAGCCCAAGCTTTCTGGCGTCATACCCACTCCAGTCCATCGGGTACAGCACCTCCCATATTTCCATCCATAGTTGGTTCCTGAGAATCTAGTTCCTGTACCCAGGGTGGCTCTTGACCAAGAGCTCTTGGAGATCATGTACCTGAAACAACAAAAAAGGAAAACAATAATTAATATAACTGATTTGCCATTAACTTTAAAAAAAACTATTTTTTTGTGGCTAAGTGTGCTGCTAACAAAAAAAAAAACACATAGGTATAAAATTAAATAAATAACATGCACACAGGGCAAATCTTCATGCATACGTACTTCTAAACACAATATAACACTTTTTTTATGGGCTAAAAATGAATAGAGATGTCACCATTCAAATTTGACACTCACCTCGGAAATCAGTCGGCTGACTTCCATGCGCTGGTATGTTTCTGGAGGCATGCTGATACATCCTCTTCCATCCAGTTCAGGAAGTCAACATAGGACATTCTAGATTAAAAAAAGCACAAAAGGACCTTTGAAAACACAATCACTATAGGTGGTACCTATAGTGCATCATAGAGCACTATTGAGTTTCTTCTGGTCGGATCCATTCAGAAATCCACAGCAAAAACATTTACTGACTTTCTGGACGGTCTTTATGCCTTCCCATTGACTTCAATAGTACATTTTCTGCCGTTTTCACAGTGGAATCTGACAAAAGATTGTGCATATTCCATGTTTTTTGCACAGCCGTTGATTTTGATTATCTGTGGGGATGATTTACAGTCGATTTTCAAACTGATTCCAAATCTGAAATCGGTCATATAAACCAACTATAAATCTGTGCTGTGTAGACTGGCCTTTAAAGTGACCAGTGTGGTGTATAGCTTTTGTAACTAGTGGAAGGCTGCTATAGTAACCATAAGTTGTTTATAACTCTGTATATCGCTGTTGACAAATTTTATACTTAACAAGCTGTTAACAAAATCCTCTTTGACAAACAGGATTCCTGCATTTCTGCACCTCTGCCATCCCGGTTTGCATTACTGCACCCGTAGAGCAGTGGTTTCAAACTCAGCTGAGTAAATGAGCTGCATTCCCTTCGATACAATACAAAATGATTGCCTAGGTCATTACACACGTGGCAATGCCAAATATTTATACTATTTTTATTTTTTTTCTCTTTCATCGTTGGCAGGCAGATCATGTGGTAATCCTGGAGATGCGGAATATGGACAATATGAGGCACCAGATGGGTTTCTTTTCGGTTCCAGAGTGACATATACATGTAATGATGGGTAAGTTTTAAATAACTGGTTTGGTTATGGTGATGTCCTAAGGGGCATGATTAGAAATAGAAAAAAAGAAAACTACTCACTTCCATGATGCTCCCATTCCGTCCCGGTGGCCGTCCCGTACATTGCATAAACAATCATGGGACAGAGTGGTCATGTGCACGTGATGTAGCCTGTGATTGGTTGCACGTAGCATGTGAATGAAGGACATTCACTGTACAGCTGGGATGTACGGGATAGCTACCGGGACGGAACGGGAGCATCATGGAAGTGAGTAGTTTTCTTTTTTTCTATTTCTAATCATGCCCCTTAGGACAAACAAGCTTTTCTAGGTCCCGGACCACCCCTTAAAATGAAGCTGAATTTTAGATTTGAATAAAAAAAACACAGATTATTGGTGCAAATGTATAGTTTCTCCTAACAGGCATAAAAAGAAATCTATAAAATCTAACAATTCACAATGTATCCAACTTTGTGTTAAAGTCTATCTCCAAAAAATACCCCATTTTAAATAAATAAAGAGCAACTTTGTTGTGCAAGAGATGGAGATTTACAGTTTTGTGAACACTTGAATGTAGCTTCCTGCTTTCTATGTATAATAATAACATTGAGCAATCTCTAATCTGGCCTCCAGTAATCAAAATCAAATAATCCAGAACAAAATTATAGTGTTTGGCACGCAATATACAATAATTGTTCTGGGTTGATAAAATAGTTCCAATCCAAAATATTCACTCCAATATAATCAACCGCACGTAGAATGCTCAAATATTTCTTTATTAAAAATTCACAACAATGGCGACAATGCTTTCTTCAGTGCAAACATTTTTGGTCAATGCATTACCATTTCATTCATGTCGCTACAAAATTAACAGACAAAATATACAAATTAAAATCTAATCACCTAATGTCTATTCCATTTACAATATGTACAAACAAAAAAATCATTGAGCAAATTCATATAATGTGTATCGCGAGTAGACAACGTGTTGGTTGGGTGTGTACTCCACGTTTTCCAGGGCAGGTTTTTGGCAAGTCCCTGGAGACCTAAAAAAGCCTGCTGCTCCAGGTAATCAGGGGGCGTGGTCTGCTAGCTGGAAGTGCAGCAGAGGAGCTGGAGAGAGGCTCTGGCTCCTGGAGAGAAGCTGATAGTAAAGAATCTGGTTTTTTTGGGGGGTAGATGAGGGCTAAACTCGTATATCTTTAGTTAGTGGCCAGATGGCTGAGCTTTATTTATTGTTTGTAATCCTATAATTCTTGTGCCTCAATAAAGCTGGCTGAGGCCAGTTTTAAACTGAAGTCCTGTGTCTGAGTACCATTCCGCTTACGAAAGCTACGTTTCACGAGTTAAGAAACCCTGGGACGGTCCAATATAGTTTAAATTAATTTAAGATGAACATCTCCTTTATCATTCAACAATTCATAGTATCCAAGTACACGTTCTTTACAAGGAAGATAAGAAGCGACCCAAAAAGGTGCTCTATACAAAGCCTTACATAAATTTCAAAATCAATGTTATAATTTGAAAGCCCCCTGTATGTACAAATGTTCCCAATGTCAGAGGATGTCTTATATGTATAGGACACTCACCAGAGGCATGAGAGAAAGATGTTCTGGAAACCGGACACAGCTCAGTACCGAAGAGGAGGATGCCGTCCTGTGATCTGTCCACCTGCATCCTTAAATATCAACTGCGCATGCGCAACTTCAAATCCTTGACACGAAGATCATAGCTTCAATAACACTTAGGCGAAAGACTTTCACCCAGTATTCAGTAGAGCTTACTGCTCGTGTTACTGTGCTATACTATGCTGTATATAAGCTATGTGAGTTCTATAAGTGTACTATTAAAGGTAATAAATTACTATGTAAGCTAAATATATGCTATAAAAAAGGAAACATTCCATACATATGACAAAGGGCTAGTCTTATTGTGTAATTATAAAAATAATCTGGACATATATACAGGGCTGTGGAGTCTGAGTCATGGAGTCGGGGGCAGTGTGTATTATGCTGAAGTCGGAGTAGTTATAAAATGGACCGACTCCCAAATATATACAGTAATAAATTGGTGCAGTTAGTTCAATGCAGTGCTAAGAGCAAGAGGAATTGGGTCTTGCCAGTGCTACTGCTACCATATCTTCAGCCTCATTAGGTGAGGAGTTTAATTTAGAAAAGTATTTAGAGGACATGGAGCAGACAAAGTATTGCCACAGGGGAAAAGATTCCACTCCAAAGCAAACAGATTGACCAGACTTCAGCAAAATTTCTCACTTGCTCTCAAAGAAGTAGAAGAGTTCAAATGTTCATCATCAAAACTGACTGTGCATGAGGCAATTCCTTTATACACTGAAATTGTTAGAGATGGTGCCCATGTGGTCACTGCTTTGCCACCAACCCAAGTTAGTGTAGAGAGGCCGTTCTCTAGCCTGGAAATAATGAGATCAGATTTGAGGTCATCTATGAAGGAGGATCTAATGGAGGCGATACTATTTCTCAGAACAAATTCATAGGCTAAACAAATGTTATTCAGGACGTTTTTGTTAAAAACAGTTTTTTTCACACTTACTGCAGCCTTTTGCATATTTACAATTTATTAAAGTTTTTTTTGTTCTAAAATTGCATTGCTATATATATTTTTCACACTGACAAGCAAAAGGGTAACAATGTTTTGAACGTGATACTACTATCATTTTATCGACAATTATCTTGGCTATTTCATAACTAAATTTGACTTGCAAATATTTCACATATGCTTAGTTTCTTTTCATGTAACTGAATTGTTACTGGTTTGCTCCTAGTGCTAGAACAATATTTTTTTTCTTGTATGCTACAAATTACAACCTGTTCTCACATTCCCTAATAGATCAGTGTGTTATCAGGTTGATTCCCAAGCAAAAGGTTACTGGTTTGAATCGGGAAGCAGCAATGAAGTTTTCCCAAGAAAAGAGAAACCGCATTGTCCAGCTCAATGATAGCGGTCTCTTGGCCAAGAAAATTGCCAAACTGTATCATGTGAAGCCATGACAGCTGGAACAATATGAAATGAAGTCTGTCCATTTATTCCAAATGTGGATGTCCAGGAAAACTATCAGAGTCCACAAGTCAGTTCATTACAAGGTCTATCGACAAACACTGTAGTGGAGGTGGATCATAGGCTTCGCAAGAGTGAGATCGCAGACGTCCAAGCAAGCACCGTGCAACGAGCATTACACAAGTCTGGAATGGGGGCCAGAAAAAGGTGAAGAAGCCTGAAATTCAATATCATCACAAGAAGCTTTGACTTGAGTCTTCAAAAACTATGAAAAGTGGAAGATTGGAAATGGGTGATTTGGAGCAATGAGATGAAATTCGATAGACCGGGGTTTGATGGGTACTATGGGTATTAAAAGGATGCCATAGTGTTCCAGCAGGACAATCACCTGAAGCAAATGTCAAGGTTGGAGAAGAAATGGTTCAATGACAATGAAGCAGAGTTACTAGATTGGCCCCAACAGTCCCCAGATCTCAATCGAATTGAACACTTGTAGGCAGAGTTGAAGAGAAAGCTGTATTCATACCCAAGTGGGTTGACCAGCATGCACCAACATTGGGAACGTGTAAAAGAGACCTGGGATCAGATTTTGGTCGAGACACGCTCTAATCTAATCAAAAACCCAGAGGGATTCAGGCAGTATTGACAGCCAAAGGTGGATTTACAAAATGCTAACAAAATAATAAAAATTTACATTTTGAATTTAGGAGCAAAACACTAACAATGCAGTTACTCATGCATCTGGTGAGTGTCCTATACATATAAGACTTCCTCTGACATTGTGAAAATTTGTACATATAGGGGGCTTTGCAAATTATAATAATGATTATGCATTTTATGTAAGGCTTTGTATAGAGCACCTTTTTGGGTCGCTTCTTATCTTCCTTTTAAAGTACATC
This sequence comes from Phyllomedusa bahiana, assembly GCA_025379985.1. Classification (NCBI taxonomy): domain Eukaryota; kingdom Metazoa; phylum Chordata; class Amphibia; order Anura; family Hylidae; genus Phyllomedusa; species Phyllomedusa bahiana. The sequence goes on from JAODAL010033387.1 coordinate 35,020, forward strand.
TACTTACATACTATGAATTGTTGAATGATGAAGATTTTCATCTTAAAGGAATTTAAACTATATTGAGGTATACAAATATTTTGGGGAATCTATCTATAAAGTCAATATATAATAGAGACGTACCATCATGTCATCACCCACCTATAACAAAGTATCTAGCATATGGAGATATAACTATATTTATTTATACCTGATATGAATATGTTAAATGATTTTTTTGTTTGTACATAGTGTAAATGGAATAGAGATTAGGTGATTAGATTTTATTTTTTATATTTTGTCTGTTTATTTTGTAACAACGTGTATGAAAAAGGTCATGTATTGACCGAAAACTTTCGCACTGAATAAAGCATTGCCGCCATTGTTGTGAATTTTCAATAAAGAAATATTTGAGCATTCTATACGTGTGGTTGATTATATTGTAATAATCCAGAAAAGACTGCAAAGTCCTAGCCAAGAACACATGAAGGTGTTAAAGAGGTTGTCCTAGTTACTATTTTAAAATACATTGCTGCTGCAAGTTAATGAGAGAGTCAGAATTACCTCCCCACTCACCTCCATTCCAGCACTGGATTTTGACTTGTGTGCTTCACAGCAATTGAATGGCTAGTGCGGTCACGTGTTGCTGGTATTACTGTTTGGAGAATTAACTGTAAGGAATCCTCAGCACGGGAAACGGAAGCAAACAGATGACATGGTAAAAGCACCAACAATGCTGCAATGAGTGGGTGGGCAGGTAAGTATGACTGACTTTTTTTATATATGTATTTTTTTTTCAAACTGTATTTTTTTATTAGAGTTTCCAATGCAATAGAACATGTGATACAATTGGTGGTTTTCCGATTGAACATCAATTCTCTGAATAAAGTACAATATAGAATTCAATTATCTTGATCAATTCAATAAATCCAAAAGATGAACAAAATTAAGACTTTCAGTATCCAGAAAAAATTCAACCTTTTGTATTTGAAATTTTACACATTATCAGACAAGACACAATGGGGGTGGGGGAGAGTGTGGGGGGGGGGAGAATGTCATCTAGATGAGTTGTGGTGTATATATATTCCGATAACGCCTTCATGGCCTAGGGTACACTGTCCAGTAAGTACTCCTGGGAAATTATATAGGCTTCCCACAATGACCACACTGCCTCAAATCTTTCCAAGGCGTTGTTCATTGATGCCGTAAGGTATTCCATGGTTTTAACATGTTTTATTCGATTGAGAAGATCTGTTAAGGATGGAGGGTTCTGTACCTTCCAATAACTAGATATCAGGCATCTCGCTGCCGTCAATATGTGAATTATCAACCTTCTAGCGTTTTTGCCGATTGGCCGAGGAAAGATATTGAATAAGCACAGCAGCGGGTCATTAGGAATAGTCACTCCCGTCACATCATGAATCAGCCCTCTCACCCTCCACCAGTAGTCCCTTATCCTTGAACATGTCCAAAATATATGGTATACGTGGGCCTGCGATTTTCCGCATCTCCAGCAGATGTCTGGAATAGACGGGTTTAACTTGTGCAGCAGCGCAGGTGTATGGTACCACAATGTCATAATTTTATAAATATTTTCTTTATAAATGGTGCATACAGAGGTTTTGCTTGCATACCGCCAAATGAGCTTCCAAGTATCTATGTTTATTGGTGTTCCTATAAAGCTCTCCCATGTAACCATGTACTTATGTGTTATCGGCATTTGTGGATCATGACATGTTAGTGTATTATAAATATCCGATATCAACCCTTTAGTTTTATATATGTATTTTAAAAGTGACAACTACTTTAACACAAATTCTGCTACCATAACTTTGCTGTTCGTGCCTATATACTTCTTTATGACTGTCCAGTTATCTAGAATATTTGATAGTATGACACTCTAAGACCCGAAATAATGATTCAAGCTTTGTTCCATTTGATTGGTAAGACTTGACACATATACCTGAGCCAAATTGTTTACTGATCAGCGGAGTACACATAAATTCATGCTCCTTACATGAAATTACAGAGTACATGATCACATGCAGGTATGAAATATATTTATATACTAAAAGGAAATGACAGGATGTAAACAAAAGTAAAAGATAAGAATTTTCTCCTCACAAGTGTTCTCCTTATATCAAGGTACTCTATCGATGAAGGTACTTTTCATCTGAAAATCAAGTAAATTCTCCTTAAATCTCTTCTGCAAAAGGAGATAACAGCTTAACAAAACAGATGCTCAGCTACAATCTGAACAATTACACAAATTATCAAAATAATATCTCATAGGAGCATGGTCAGTTTCCTGAAGGCACAGCAAAAAGAAATACATAGTACTTTTTAGTATATATGACAAAATTACGCGATTATATACTTAAAAACCGTTATCAAGCGATATTATACATCTGCTATGGAAACTTTCTGTGGTTTTAGGGTGCTGTCACACAGCGCAGTTTTGGTGCAGTTTTAACTGCGCTCCAATTAAACTGCCTTTATTACCAGCAAGCTTTTTTCACTTATCTAAACTGTTTGGAAAGTGAGTAATCAATAAATATGTTTGTCATCCACAAGACTTCACACACAGTAATTGACTACCTACTTCAAACACCTTTCTGAACAGTTTAGACAACTGAAAGAAACTTGCTGGTAATTATGCAGTTTAATTGGAGCGCAGTTAAAACTGCACCAAAACTGCGCTGTGTGAAAGCACCCTTAGCGATTTCCACTCTTAGAGTTTAATTGTGCAGGTTCTATGTATCTTTATTACCCACTGTGGGGTTCAGTTCCATCACAGGGACCACAGACACAGAAATGTCCAAATCAAAATGGGATTTTAGGTAAAGTCCATATGAAAAAAAAAACATCTTTTCTTCATCAGGGTGCAAAAATTAAGGCATATCATAAAGGTGACCTTTCTTCAGGCAGAAAAACAGGTTGTTCTAACCATACAGTCTTTCTTATGGTAATGCAGGGTTCAGCAGTGTCTCTATCTGGACACACCACAAACCTCCAAACATGAACCAGGGTTGGAGCCACACCATACTAAACTCACCTAAACTTCCTGGCTTAAATAGGCTAGGCAAAACCTGGCCTGGATAGGTGGGAACAGTCATCCCATCCAACATTAAGACTGTGGCAATAAAAATCCAGCCCGGAGAAGCTGTGCTAATAAAATAACATGTTAGCAACCTAAGATTACTGACAAAGATTACACATACACACAGTACAATCTTTTTCAGAAGTATCAAAACCACAACTCTATTTTTGTATTATATAATATATATATATATATATATATATATATATATATTATATATTATATATATATATATATATATATATATATATATATATATATATATACATATATATATATATTATATACACAAATATATTTCAGCATTTCTGCTTTCTTTTGAAAAATGATTACAAAGACAATATACCATATTTTTCAGATTATAAGACATTGGGGGGGGGGAGATAGGTGTGTGTCTTAACCCTTTAAACCCCGCCGCTGGCCCACGGTGGCATGCAGCTGAACAGTACAGCCAGCAGCTGCCGCTAGAAGCAGGGATGGAGCTGGCTCCATCCCTGCTTTTAACAATGACGCTGCGGCCATCGCAGTCGCAGCATGTAGCTGAATGAGGAGATGTGCTGCTCACCACTCCTCCCTCCAATGTCCCCCCCACCCGCAATGTAATTGCAGGGGGGTAATCAGTTAATTCAGGTAATTCTGCTAGTGTGCACAGGCCCTAACTCAGTGTGTGGAAGAACAAATAAATACACATATCTACTTACCTTCTGGATTTGTTCCTTCTGAGTCTTCAGATTCACTTGATATGTTCTGAGGAATGAAATCTTCATCACTGTCAGAATCAAATACATGTTCCTGCAATTCGGATTCCGATTCATTCTCCGGTATGGATTGCAAAGTAGCCAGAATATCCTGAGGCTTTATCAAACGTCTTCTCTCCATATTCCTCACAAATTCCATAATTCTATATAGTTCCCTGCTGAAAAATAGAAATGAAATGAAAACTAAAAGAAATAATAACTGTTCTGCCACCTTCAAAAGTAGGTGGGCTGAATCAGTTGACAGGCAGCTAAACTATTTCATAACAATTCATACCTGTATGAGTCTTCAGAGCTCGTATGTCTGCGTCTGTTCTCTTTGTCTCTTCAGCTGAACTGATAGTAAAGTTACTATCCAGAATACTGTCTCCTGCTAGAACCTTAGAAAAACACCACCCTTCATTAGCATAAGATAAGAGCCTAGAGTAAACAAGCTATTTTGTTCAGCATTACACAGTAATACAAGCAGGTAAAACACAAGGAAAATGTAAAAAGTTGACATGTAAATTGAACTACATCTATATGAACATCAGGGTAATAAGACAGAGTGAAAAAATTATGCACAAAACTTTATAGCAACATTTAGTGACAAAAGGACCTCAAAATATAGTAGGGAGTCAAAATGACTCCCTTCAGTAGTTCTTGGTAAATTTTGAAAAAAACGCGCAAATTTTTCACCAAAATTATTTATTCTCACAAAATCTTTTTTCACATCATATTTGAGGAAAGTCACCGAGTTTCAAGCCGGAATTCTTAAAAATGTAGTCACAGAAGAGAAATAAAAAATGAAAGGAGTCAAAATGACTCCATCAGTAGTTCTAGTGTAGGCCAACAGTGTAATTACAAATTTTCCCATTTGGTTTTGACTTTTCTGCCAAAGCGCCTCTACACATCACCTTTTGATCATTTTTCTTATTCTTAATTCCTATTTTGCAGCCTTCCTAAAGAGAATAAGCATATTTCATTCAGCTGCTACTACTACTACTTTAGCTGCAGTTTTTGTTTTGTAATAGAAAATGTCTAAGTTGTGTTATCTTGACATTTTTCATGTACTCTTTATTTTAAGTTATCAGATGTTAAGTGGAAGCGATTATCGAGATTGCCAAGCAGATGGAACCTGGAGTAATGATGTCCCTTTATGTGAAGGTAAGTAATGAAATTAATGGACCTAACTTATTTTCCCCCAAAAGTGCTGGTGGTTCTGTTAAAATGTTTGTCTGTTGTATATGCCCTATAAAGGCATGTGGTTAAATTAGAGCGAAGTCTACAACTTGAGACACCCCTCTTCTACTAACCAGATCAGAGGACTATTGCAGAGATCAGTCCTTTCTCTGGAAGGTTAAAGCGAATGTCTCGCAATTGTTTTTTAATTTTTTTTTTTAAGTAGTGTGTGTGTTTTATATAACCTTTTTATTTTCAGTTGCAGTTATTTTCAGTGTGAGCTTGTATAGACAGTTATTAATGATTCCTGTGTGTACAGAAAACTGCCCTTTTCAGATGCAGCTCTGTACTGTGTGACTGCAAGACACACAGGAAGCTACAGTAAAGCACTCACTGTGCATAAGGGAGTACAGACCTCTCCTCTCTGAATCTTTTCAGCTACATCCCTCCAAGCCTCTCCCAGCTATGAACTCTGCATTGCTCTAGTGTCTGCAGGTCACAGCTATATGGAGCAGGCAACCATGATTGTGGAGCCCAGAGGGCTGAGGAGCGGCTCCTGAACATCTTCTCAGCCGCTCTGTGCTCCAGCAAGGCTTGCCAGAGAAGCAGCAGAGGTCGGGTGGTTATACTTTATCAATTCTGCAGACAAGTGTCCGATGTGTCCTCGTTCATAAGAGAGTGATCATGCTTTAGTCGCTAACGATTTTTGCGCAATTCAAGATTTTTTCGGTAATAAAGTTCTCTCGTTTCTGATGCAAAAAAATATGTTATTTATACAGATTTTGTCGCAAGAATCCTTTTTTACGGATTTTGACGCTAGAATCCGGTTTTTAACGTATTTTGGCGCTAAAATCCTTTTCTTTACAGATTTTGTTGCTAATAAATTCAGGGGTTTTCTGAGCTAACCTTTTTTAAGGGATTCTGGCTTTTAGAATTTTTTTTTAATGGTTTTTTGGCCCAAAAATCCTTTTCTTTACGATTTTGTACTAAAACGTTCTCTAGCTTCTGACGCTAACAATCTGTTTTTTTACAATTTGGTGCGGGGAATCTTTTTTTTTAAAAGGATTTTTTGTCGCAAGAATCCGTTTTTTATGGATTTTGGCACAAGAATCCTTTTATTTATGGATTTTGGTGCCTGAATCCTTTTTTATGGATTTTGGCACTAAAATCCTTTTCTTTACAGATTTTGGCGCTAATAAAGTTCTCTCGTTTCTGACGCTAACAATACTTTTTTTTTAGGGATTTTGGTGCCAGAATCCTAATTTTATGGATTTTGGCGCTGGAATCCATTGTTTTATGGATTTATGTGCAAAAAACCTTTTTTTATGGATTTTGCCGCAAGAATCCTTTTTTTACGGATTTTAGCGCAAAAAACCCCTTTTTTTTTTATCGATATGGAATAGAACCTTTTTTTTTTATGGACTTGGCCTAAAAAAGTTCTCTCCTTTTTGCACTAAACTTCTTTTTTTTTTTTTGGATTTTGGGGTACTAGAATCCTTTTTTTTTTAGGGTTTTGGGGCGAAGAACTTCTTTTATGGATTTTGCCCCAAGAATAAATTTTTTTACGGATTTGGGCACTAATAAAATTATCTTGCTTCTGATGCTAAAAAATACGTGTCTTTACGGATTTTGATGCAAAAAACTTTTTTTTTACAGAATTTTTAGGCAAAAATTAGTTTTTTGCAGATTTTGCCACTAAAAATCAGTTTTCTACGGATTTTGCTGCTAAAAAATCAGTTTTTTACGGCTTTAGCTCCAAAATCCATAAAAACATATTTTTAGCGACAAAATTGAGATAACTATTTGCACCAAAATCCGTAAAACGACTACAAGATTCCATATAAATGCAGTAATGTGCTTTACATCCCTGTTTATAGGGTGGATTTTAATCCAATGACTTAAATTAGAAAATTTAAAAACCCAGATTAAAAACAAAAAAAAAACGCACCAAAAAAAAACCAAAATCGCAAAAAAAAAAACAGTTGTTTTTTTAGTTGCTTTCGACAGGCAGTGGATAAAAAACCCAGTTTTCTGAACGTTTTTAGGATTTGTTTTTCAGGTTGTTTTTTGTCCCCTGCAGTTTAGGCAGAGTCTAATGAACATATGTGAACTAAACAAATATTATTTCTTAGGATATGTGGACGTTGGCCTTATGCCTATGGATACCTGCGAGCAGGAATATACTGTGGCATTCCTTCCGCATATCCATATGAAAAAAAGAGTAAATTTAAATCAAAATTTTTCACTTTGGTTTTTCCCTTTTTAGCTATGTTCATAGCACTTGTAGGGTGTCCCCAAAAAAAATGGTAATTCAGGGGGGTACAGATCTACAATCCACCTCCCCCTCCTTTCCCAAAAAGACAAGGGGGGGGGGAGACGTGTGGGGTACCACCAAACCCCAGCCCACTTTTACGCAGTTAAAAACCTGCTATACTTGAGTTAAACTTTTTGGTGTGCCCTTTAGGTGGTAAGGTGGGAAACATTAAAAATTAATTATGCTTTTCAAATTTTTACCAAAAATTTGAATAAAAAAAAAATTACCAAAAATTTTGACAAAAATGAACACACAATATTTCATCAATAATTATTATTTTTTTTTTTTTATGACAGATTCCCTTTATGCTGGTATGTTCATGAATGCCCATTATTTTAGTGAGTGCTCTGTAAGGGTGCTTTCACGCAGCGCAGTTTTGGTGAAGTTTTAACTGTGCTACAATTAAACTGCCTTTATTACCAGCAAGCTTCTTTCTTTTGTCAAAATTTTTTAAAAGTGAGTAATTAAATTTAGTGTGATTGTAATCCACAAGACTTAAAAACACAGTAAATTGTTACTTACTTAAACCCTTTCGAACAATTTAGACAACCAAAGAAGCTTGTGGTAAAAAAGGCATTTAAATTGGAAAACCCGTTAAAACTGCACCAATATGCCTGTGTGAAACACTGTAAAGGTTCCTTTTCCTTATTGGTTAACAAGGAAGGTGGAAAATTTTAAACCTTACCCCTAGTTAGGCGATTACGTGACTATCGTCACTTTTTGAAATTTGATATCGGCAATTATCTAACGATTTCCCAAGTCGATAATAGTTACGCCGATGACCCTTAAAGTTATGGGGAGTAACAACACCTTCTTTTTACACCCAGACAGGGGTGGGAAAACTGGAATTAACTCCCAACATCAAAGGATACGTGCTACATCTTAGGAAAAAAAACTTAGGTTTTAATAGCCACAGAAAAAAAGTCACAGACCATTCCTATCCCCGTCTTGTACCACATCATGACCCCTTTAAAAATGCATCACCCCCAAAATTTAAAAAATGCCAGAAGGCGTATGATTTGAACCATCATTTTTCTGAACTGGACATTGAATTTTTCCCTGTCCGGAACGCAGCATGACCCAAACCTTCATGACCCCCAGATTAAAAAAGTCCAGAAAAAAGGAGCTTTTAAACCCCCATTTTATTGGAAATGGACATTGACTTTTTCTGTCCTGTACCCAGAATGACCATTAAAGCTGTCTACCCCCAGATTAAAAAGTGCTGGGAAAAGGAGTCTTTGAAAACCCTCATTTTAGTTTCACTGGGCATTGACATACCCTTCCTGGGCTACACATGAGCCCCAAACCTGCAACCCCAGATTTTAAAAAATGCCGGAAAAAAGGAGTCTTTCACCACCCTTTAGTTTCACTGGACATTGACATACCTGTCCCGAGCCACAGCTGAGCCCCAAACCTGCATGACCCCAATTAAAAAGTGCCGAAAAAGGGGTCCCCTTTTAACTACCCTTTTTAGTTTCATGCTTGACTATACCTATCCTGGGGAACAGCACAGCCCCCAAAAACCCGCATGACCCCCAAATTTAAAAAAAATGCCGGAAAAAGGATCTTTCAACCACCCCTTTTTAGTTTCACTGGACATTCACTATACTGTCCTGTACCGCAGGAATGACCATTAAACCTGTCTGACCCACAGATTAAAAAGTGACTGAAAAAGGAGTCTTTGAACCACCATTTTAGTTGAACTGGACATTGACTATAGCTGTCCTGTACCGCAGAATGACCATAAAACCTGTCTGACCACAGATAAAAAGTGCCGGAAAATAGGAGTCTTTGAACCACCATTTTAGTTTCACTGGACATTACTATACCTGTCCTGGGCCACAGCATGAGCCCCAAACCTGTATGACCCCAGATTTAAAAAGTGCCGGAAAAAGGAGTCTTTCAACCACCATTTTAGTTCACTGGACATTGACTATACCTGTCCTGTACCACAGTATGACCATTAAACCTGTCTGACCCACAGATTAAAAAGTGCCGGAAAAAGGAGTCTTTTGACCACCATTTTAGTTGAACTGGACATTGACTATACCTGTCCTGTAGCGGCAGAATGACCATTAAACTGTCTGACCCCAGATTAAAAAGTGCTGGAAATAGGAGTCTTTCAACACCATTTTAGTTGAATGGACATTGACTATGCCTGTCCTGGACCACAGTATGACCCATCAAACCTGTCTGACCACCAGATTTAAAAAGTGCCGGGAAAAAGGAGTCTTTGAACCACCATTTTAGTTAACTGGACATTGACTATACTGTCCTGGGCCACAGCATAAGCCCCAAACCTGCATGACCCCCAGATTAAAAAGTGCGGAAAAAGGAGTTTTCAACCACCATTTTAGTGGAACTGGACATTGACTATATCTGTCCTGTACCGCAGAATGACCATTAAAGCTGTCTGACCCACAGATTAAAAAGTGCTGGGAAAAGGAGTCTTTGAACCACATTTTAGTTTCACTGGACATTGACTATACCTGTCCTGCTACAGCATAGCCCAAACCTGATGACCCAGATTAAAAAATGCCGGAAAAAAAGTCTTTCAACTACCATTTTAGTTTCACTGGACATTGGGCTAATACCCTATCCTGGGGCCACCGCATCAGCCCCAAACCTGCATGACCCCCAGATTTAAAAAAGTGCGGAAAGGAGTCTTTCAACCACCATTTTTAGTTTACTGACATTCACTATACTGTCCTGTACCGCAGAAAGACCATTAAACCTGTGACCCCAGATTAAAAAGTGCCGGAAAAAGGAGTCTTTCAACCACCATTTTAGTTTCACTGGACATTGACTATATTTGTCCTGTACCGCAGAAATGACCTTAAACCTGTCTGACCCCCAGATTAAAAAGTGCTGGGAAAAGGAGTCTTTGAACACCATTTTAGTTTCACTGGACAATTGACTATACCTGTCCTGTACCCAGTATGACCAATTAAACCTGTCTGACCCAAAAGATTTAAAAAGTGCCGGAAAAAGGAGTCTTTGAACCACCATTTAGTTGAACTGGACATTGACTATATCTGTCCTGTACCGCAGAAGACCATAACCTGTCATGACCCCAAAATTAAAAAGTGCCCGGGAAAAAGGAGTCTTCAAACCACCATTTAGTTTTACTGGACATTTTACTATACCTGTCCTGAGCCACAGCATGAGCCCCCAAAAAAGCATGACCCCAAGATTTAAAAAGTGCCGGGAAAAAAGGAGTCTTTAACACCCTTTTTGTTTTATGGAAAAATTGACTATTCCTTCCTGGCAAAGTGACCAAACCTGCTGACCCCAATTTT
>JAODAL010033388.1:0-45626 GCA_025379985.1 Phyllomedusa bahiana
CATATAAAAAAAGTCCAATAGTTGGCGTATGCAATATAGGTTTACTTCTTGCATAGCATTACCCACTGTCTTCGATTTAGATTATTTTGAGACAGAAGTACCATCCTATAAACCAATAGAGGGCACTCTAATTTAGATATAGGACTTCCATATGATTAACTTTAGAAATTTTAGGTTAAATAAAGCTTATTAAATCAGTGGGCAAATACAAATAGCAGCATTACTAGTGATCACATTAAACCTGAGGAAGTAAGGTAGATGCCTCGAGAAACGTGTAGTCCTACTTTTGTATTTTGTGTAACCTATGGTCGTTTGAACATTGTTCCATGCTGACTATTCTGTACTAAGCATTTTGTACATCTGACCAAAAGGTTAATATAAAATAAGTTTTTTTGAAAACTTTTTCATACGTTTCATTTTATCTACGTTGTGATGTTAGCTCATACAAAGTTGGTGCACACAGCTGGTGTTCCTTAACGCTCCAGGTTAACCCTGCATTATAAGGTTTTTCCATCCTCTATGAAGCACAATTTTAGATCTTTTATCTGGCTTATCCTACAACACAGAGGACTAAAGAATCAGAGGTGGCTGCATAGGGGAACCTATATTCGTCTGATAAAGCGCTGACCTGTGTTGCACCAGTGCTTAGTGCAACAGAATCAGATGAGAGTCTTGCTTCTGCTTTTGGCTACCTGACTACAAGTGTATAGCTAAAAAAGCGCTTTTGTCCTCCCCCTCCCCCTTCTTCCTCTTCCTCCCCTTTTCCTCTTCTTCTATTGTGTAAGAGAATTTCTCTACCACACTCCAGTTTCTATAACCTTTATCTGTGTCACTCTGTTTGTTCCTCAGTCAGTATTTTCTATTAACCTTCTCATTTTTCCTCTCTTGCTTTCTATTCTTTTCACCCATTTCTTTTCTCTCTTTCTTACCTATGTTCCATTCTTTACATCTCCTATACATGTACTAGGCGCAATCTCATTGTGCTTAGTACGGCGCTCATTAATATACACTGCTTAGTCCTGAAACCTCCTCTACACGTGGAGGGGACCTAGGACATATGCTCCATGACAGGGAGGCGTATTGGATTATTGCACTTGAGACTGCGGCTCCCATCAGGTTGAACCTCAAAAGAGAATGGATGTTCCATTATTAAATCAATGTTGGTATTTTTTTTTTTCTTCTCTTCCAACATCCTACCGGATATTTTTGTATTTTGGCATGTATTTTGGTATTTTTTGATGCAATTATGTAGTTGATTGTTATATCATTAGTGTCAGCTGTATCTTACCAGTGATATTTCATTGTAGGTGTTGAACATAATGTATACAATAGGCCTCAGCCACTTCCCCTGCCCCTTTTTTTTACAGGTAGCAACTGGCCACTTAAGGGTGCGTTCACGCAATACAGACAAAATACTCTCTGGTATTTTGTCTTTTTTTGGCATGTAGGGGGGCGGCTTTTGTCAGTGGTTTGCGGATTCAAGACGCCCCCCTTCACATCCACCTGTTCATGTTCTACCCGAAAACCGTGAGGCCCCGTTCACACGGCTTATTCACGCCGGATTTGCGAGCCGGATTGCGCTCGCAATTCCGGCGTGAATAAGGGGCGGGACGCGGGCGGGGCGGGAGCAGCCCGCCGGCCCCATAGACAATGCATTATCTACGGCGCGTCCACGCCGTAAATAATGTGCATGTCACTTACTCCCCGCCCGGCGGATTCGCCGAGTGGGGAGGAGCGACGGAATCCACCATTCTCTATGAGAGCAGTGGATTACCGTAATTACTGCGACGGATTGGTGCCGTACTGCAGCGCAATTCCGGCGCTCAGTACGGCGCCAATCCGCGCCGAAATAAGCCGTGTGAACACGGCCTGAGGAAAAATGAACATGTTCTAAGTTTTTTAGGAATGTCGGCGGTGTCAATAACCGTCTACTGCACGGATCTTCTATTTAAGTCTACATAAAAGGTTGACAGTCGGTTTACAGATGGTTTTCAAATCTGAAAACCGTCTGTAAATCTGACTGAAAATCCATACCATGGGGACAAACCTAAGTATCTTCCCAGGAAGTATATATCTCCTGGTACTCTTTCCATTCCTAGATTTATGAAAAACATCTTGAATTCTTAAAGAAGGCAGACAAACAAAATAACGGAAAGTGTGGATTATTAGGGTTACCAAATTACTGTAATTAATATAAATAACAGTAACAAAAAGGGTGAGCACGGTCCTAGCTCTGCAAACGACTATTAAGCAAAACAAACAAATGGACCAGCTTACCCCGCATTGAAGTGGCCTCCGCAAGTATCCCGGTCAGAGCAACCCGTACATGATCCAAAGGGATATAGAAGAGATGATAAAGAGGTAACAGAGTAGATTAAGAAGAAAAATCCTTTATTGAAAATCTATAAAAGCCAGGTAACCCAACGTAGCATAGCAAAAAAACCCTAGCAACAACGCCGACGCGTTTCAGGTGTAAAGATCACCCTTAGTCATGGCATGCTGTTTAAACACCAATGCTAGTATATATACTAAAATAAACAATGTAATAGTGCACTCACCTGTTTTCAGCGGCTCACTGCAATTATGTAGTTGATTGTTATATCATTAGTGTCAACTGTATCTTACCAGTGATATTTCATTGTAGGTGTTGAACATAATGTATACAATAGGGCTCAGTTCATATATTGATTGTTGTACCGTTTCATATTACATTTTTAATGTAGTACAACCGATGAGCCGCTTTTCTTATCTACACTATGAACTATATTCCATCATTGCCTTGTGTTTAAGGTTCTAGAAGTCTTAATTCTGTTACGTGTTTTACTCGTCCTTACCCGGATTTATAGTGCAGGGGAGCCCAGCGCCGTGGCATACTGCTGGCGCCGCCTCTCCTTGTACAGTTTCACATGTTGTCATCCGTTACCTAGGTAAGCGGATGCGTCACTTCCTGGAGACGCCGCGCGGCTTGCCGGTCTTTCCTGTCGGCATCCTCGTGGGTCTGGCGGCGTCTCAGAAGTCGGCGTAGTTAGTGCTGAGAGGAGCGAGCCGCTCCTGAGTGAGGGGTAGCGTGGTCTCCCCGAAACGCGTCAGCTTACCTTGTGCTACTACTACATGCTTTTTTAATGGATTGCCAATAAAGTATGGACTTTTAACTTCACTTTGGATGTGCTGGATCAATCTTCCACTATTTGGATTAATCTTTACTGCTTTTGTTACGAATGTAACGCTTTGTAACTTCTACATTTAATAGCATTGTAACATTAAGGCTATGTCTACACTGCACAGCAGAACATTCGTTTTTTTTCAGTGTTTTTCGTTTTTGAAAAATGCTGAAAAAAACGACTGAAAGCAGCTCCCAAACACTTCTATTGTAAAAACGTCCTGCTGTCTCCACTGAGCTTCTTTGTTCTGCTCGTTTTTTTCACTGGTCTTCTATTGCAACATGTTCTAAAAAATGCCAGAGCAGGGCAGAAAATTTACTACAGGAGTCTATGGAAAGCAGCGGACATTTTTTGGTGCATTTTCGCTGCGATTTTTCAATGAAAACCCACCCAGGAAACCCAAGTCCCACCTATAGTGGGTGTTAACCAAGGTTATACAAGTGTATACAAGTGTCCAATGTGTCCTCATTCGTAACGTTCATAATAAAATGATCATGCTTTGGTCGCTAACGAATTTTGCGCAATTCATGGGGTTTTTTTGCTAAAAATATGTTTTTTTACGGATTTTGGCGCTAGAATCCTTTTTTTTACGGATTTTATTGCGAAAATCCATTTCTTAAGGGGGTTTTGTCATGATCTAATTTCATACCTCCAGCCTCCAGCTCGTCAGCTCTGTGTGCTCAGAAGGGGGCGTGTGTGATTTGTTTGAATTGCATATCATATCATGTGACCCAGCAGAATGACATCACCATGTCTTTCCTCTCTTTAGTCAAACAAAGGTCGGTTTATGTATAAAGCTGTGAGTAGCTACAATGTAGCTCAGAGGTAAAGTTTTTGCCTCACAACACAAGGGCCCTAGGTTCAAATCCCTGCAGGAACCAAACCTGTGGATTTTTTTTCTCTTTATCAATGCACATACCTCATTCAGTTTTTTTTTTTTTTATTTATTTGCACTGTTTGACTAATTACTAAGTACAGAGGACCCGAGTAGAATGACAGCACCAGGGGTTGAACACTCAGTAGCTGCGGGTGAGGAAAGGATGTCTGAGCATGTGCGGCCTGGACTGAGGAGCTCTCAGCCCTGGTCGTATCCCTTGGAGACGAGCTGTTAACAATGGCTAGCTAAAGAAGCAGCTAAAACAAAAACGGTAAAATTTTTAATAATGATGAATGGTGAAAATGTTTATTATTTAATTTGCAAGCTTCCCACATCAATTTTACTTTGTGACAAAACCTCTTTAACTGATTTTGGCGCTAATAAAGTTATCTTGCTTCTGACGCTAAACTTAAGTTTTTTTACGGATTTTCGCACTAAAATTCTTTTTTTTACAAATTTTGATCTTAAAATCTGTTTTTTGGGTTTATTTTGTTTTTTTACACATTTTGACGCTAAAATCTGTAAAAAATAGATTTTTAGCGCAAAAGCAAGATAAATTAGCGCCAAAATCCATAAAAAATGGATTTTAGCAGCAAAATCCGTAAGAAGCCAGTTTTTTAGCAGCAAAAGAGAGATATTATTAGCGACAAAATCCATAAAGAAACGTATTTTAGCACCAGAATCCGTAAAAAAAAACGTATTTTAGCTTCAAAATCCGTAAACCATATTTTAATGCCAAAATCAGTTAAAAAAACCTCTAATTTTAACGATAAAAGCGAGCTAACTCTATTAGCGCCAAAATCTATAAACGCCAAAATCCGTAAAATAATCTAATTACCGAGTGCTGTTCATACTTAATATTATTTCAGCATGAAACAGTCTTGAAGGTTCAGAACACTTCTAACAGCCACTTCCCCTCCCCCTTTTTTTACAAGTAGCAACTGGACACTTAAGTGTGTGTACACGCAGCACAGACAAAATACTCTCTGGTATTTTGTCTTTATTTGGCATGTAGGGGGGCGGCTTTTGTCAGTGGTTTGCAGATGGTTTGCCCCCCTTCACATCCACCTGTTCATGTTCTACCCGAAAACCGTGAGGAAAAATGAACATGTTCTAAGTTTTTAGGAATGTCGACGGTGTCAATAACCGTCTACTGCACGGATCTTCTATTTAAAGGGGTTGTCTCGCTACAAAGAATAGCTTTCGAATTGTAGGGAACACAAAATAAAGACATTTTCCAAATATATTGTTTTCCCTAAGGAGATACAAGTGAATTTATGACCTCCCTGGCTATTTCAGTTCCCTCAGTAACAGACCTGTAAACAAATCTCCCCCTGCTGTTTGTTCAATGAGATAACAGTGAGTGAGTCATCACACAGGTTGGGGGCAGTGTCCACAGTGTCTGTGCTGCCAGGCAGTAAAAAGCTTGATTTATCTCAAGTAAACAGAACTGTAATTAGGGCTTTTGTTAGAGGGATCAGATAAGAAGTCCTGTGAGCAGTTTGAGAAGCTAATCTGATCTAATTAGCAACTGAACAGGCACTGAGCTGTACAAGCATGGAGCTTATGCAAATTAGTCAGTCTGAACCAGGAAGTGACACAGTATTTCATTCATGCATCCTTTGAAACCCTGTAGGGAGACAACTCCTTTAAGTCTACATAAAAGGTTGACAGTCGGTTTACAGATGGTTTTCAAATATGAAAACCGTCTGTAAATCTGACTGAAAATCCATACCATGGGGACAAACCCTAAGTATCTTCCCAGGAAGTATATATCTCCTGGTACTCTTTCCATTCCTAGATTTATGAAAAACATCTTGAATTCTTAAAGAAGGCAGACAAACAAAATAACGGAAAGTGTGGATTGGATGAGTTGTTACTGACATCTGGTGAAAATTCCATGGCAATTGCACCTATAGAAATATATTTATTCAGAAAATTGGTGACGTGTTCAAAAATTATTTCACCTGCTGTATATGGGCTCATGATTGGGTTATGGAATTGCCGATAAAGCAATTCCACAAACAGGTAAAAAGAAAATAGAACAAAGGGAAACCACTCAAAACTTCTGTCTGGGAGGCAGAGTCTAAGGGCATGTTCGCACAGCACATTGCGGCTCGTACCTGTCCGCGCCGTGATAAGCTTGCTGTAGAAAGTACGCACTGGCCAGAGCCTACTTTCAACAGCGCAACATCCCTTCCTTATATTACTTTCGTTTTCCCCGCCCGAACGAAGTGACATGTCACTTCATTTTATGGGTGCACAGTACGGGAATACGTTAGGTTTACATAGCACTTTACCGTATTTGCACTCAATAAGTGCTATGATTTTACCATCTTTGCTGGGTGTATTTTTGGGCGCATTGCAGCCAAATTACGCGCCAAAGTGCACCTTGTAAATACGCCATATAAATATACCTTAAGGCGAAGTTCACACGGCTTATTCAAGCCATAATTGCGGTCAAATATGAGGACAGTACATGATAACTGAATCAAGAAGCAGGAAAGTCACTGGGAAAACAAACCAGAGTCATGAACCACGGAACGCATTTCAGAACGCAGATTAGGTTTAGTGCACAATACATTATTTTGAATGGATGACGGATACGTTATCTGTTTTGTAACACAAGGAAAAATATATACAGTATGTTAATGTGTTCATTGACTCATGTAGGTAGACTGATTTAAAAATTAATTGACATAGTCCTATGCAAAAGTACCAATACCCATAAGCATCAAGACCAAGGAAATTTCCAAATACATCCAACATACACCAAAACAATTGGGTCACATGCATGAAACTGTTTTGGTCAAAAACTCACTCTTTTGCCCATAGTAACCTATAGGCAAAAATGTGAGTTTTAGACCTAAACAGGTTCATACATGTGGCCCAACAATTGGAGTCATAAATATTTATTTATTTATTTATTTATTTATTTACTTATTTATTTACGTATGCATATTTGTACATTATTACATCTGAAATCATGGCAATATAAATATTATGAGAATTATTGCAGTACATATAGAGTTAGGAATAATATTATATGTAGAATGCTATATATGCTATTAGACTATATGTATTATATGACTAGATATATGACTAGATTTAACTGAGTTATATATAGTGATTAGAGATGGGCGAATTGATTCTAACGAAGTGGAATTCGTTTAGAATTTCAGGAAAACTTTGATTCTGAACGAAGTCGAAGTTTGGGGTGATTCGCGGGAATGAAGCGTGCCTTTGATTGATAAAATGGCTGCAAGCACATGGCGTTACATGGGGGCAAAGAACTCTGGGAGGAAGAAAGGAACATCCTCAATGACATGTGCAGAGATGAAGCCAATCAGAGACCGGCAGGATTCTGTGACATCACCGCACTATATAAGTCCGGACGCGACGCTGGCAGTTCACACTCCTCTCTCTTTGCCGTGTTGCAGCTCCAGTAGCTGAGATCTCACACAAAAGAAAGAACTTTTATACAACGATTTTTTGTGGGGTGTCACAGCTTTTCTCAGAGACTGCTTCTCTTACGTTCTAATTTTGATTTTTGTGGGGTATTGGAATTGAAGTCCAGTGTGCGTCCAATTCAGCTGCACATACATTTTAATAATAGATAACCCTGCACTAGACACTTTTCAAAACATCGTTAAAAAGGAAGTGTTGGATATATGGGATAAGATTACCAAAAAAGTCAGACAGAACATTACAAAAGGTGAAAAACTTGCGTTAAAACAACTACATGAAGACAAAAACCTAATAGTTAAAAAAGCAGATAAGGGTGGGGCAGTAGTCCTAATGGACAGATAATTGTACCTTAATGAAGCCCTATCACAATTGGAAAATGAGGAAATATATGAAAAATTAGAGAAAGATCCCACAGAAGAATTAAAACGAATGGTTGACATGGTAGCTGGTGAGGCAGAGGAACAGGGCATTATATCACAATACATTAAGAAGCTGTTGACAACTGAGAATCCCAGAGTGCCAATACTGTACCTTGTCCCTAAAATTCATAAAAATCTGAAACGACCGCCGGGACGCCCGATAGTATCGGGCATAGGCTCACTATTTCAACCCTTAGCCACGTACGTAGACGGATATTTACAACAAATTGTTAATAAACTGCCATATTGCCTAAAAGACACCAATGAGTTTCTAAAGAAAATTGAAGATCTAGATGTTAGTAACGTAACTGCACTTTTGATGTTAAAAGTCTTTATACAAATATACCAACAAATGAAGGAATTGATTCCGATAAGAACAAAATTTATTTTTGGGGAACTGTGGAGTTTCGCTTTTTTGATTTTTTCTTTTGGAAATTTTATTTATTTTAAAAATTTTTTCCCTTTTTGGTGTTACCTCTCCCTTGCAGCGACGGGGGAATTTCGTTTGGGGCCCTCCTGTCCCCCAAAGGGTTATGGAATTTTTTACATGATAGTGAAAGAGGGGGAAAGCACTTTGGGTCCACAGGGGACTTTGGCCAAAAGTATCTTTTGGCTGAGGTATGTGGAGAAGTTTTTCATGTAAAGGAAAATTTTCACCTGATAAAATTTAGTAAGGTTAAATGAATATTTTCAAAAATATTCATCCATTGTTAGCGTTCTCTATGACTCAACATCAAACTACCATTAATTATTTAGATGTAGTAATTAAAAAAGAAGGCTCTAGCTTGAAGACTACTTTGTACTCCAAACCTACGGACCATAATAATATACTTAAAAAGGATAGTTTTCATGCCCCCAATAAATGGATTGGTAGGAAGTAGGAAGAATGCCCTGGGAGCTAAAAGCTAGATGAAAAAAAAAAAAGAGAACGGGAGGGCCCAAAAGGTAAAATTTCATACCCAACATACGATAAACGGGGTTTTGGTTTAAATTTAAAAGTACTATACTAAAATACTGGAAGATCCTACAAAGCGACCCTGTCCATAATACTTTGTTTCAGGAAAAACCTGGGAATTTATCTACCGAAAAAGGGGGTTTAAGTCAAAATAGTCATTCGACATACGGGGACCCAACATTTAAATTTCGACAAAAATTTTTTGGGGAAAAAAAAAATTCAGGAAAATACCCATTTTTAACTTGCCCAAAAACTACTGAAAGCATAAAAAAAAAGTGATAGTATTCCACTCATCCTACAAAAGGATAACATAAAATTTTAAAAAGGGTTTTTTCAAAAGTGACAAAAGAAAAGTCATATACTTACTCTAATGTCCATGGGGGAAAAACCGAAATGTGGGAACAAACATCTGGGAAAAAAAAAACGAGAATAAACAAAACATAAGTCCCAAAATTATTTTTGAAATAAAAAACAGGATAACGAATGCCAAAGAAAATAGGGACATAACAACAACTAGAAATTTTTGGGGGGAAAAACTAGGGTTTACACCCCCACTTTTTGGAAAAAACCCAAAAAAAATGTATCGATTCAAATGGTGTGTGTTAGAAGTTTTTTTGAAGGAAATATTGGGAAAAACAAATCATATTCGATTTTCCAAAGGGGGTATAATTTGGGTTTAACCATTTTTTGGGGTCCCAAGGGTTTCCCAATGGATTGAATGAAGAATGGTTGGGGGGAACAGGTTCCCATGATCCCCCCCCATAGGGGAAAAAGGGGTTAAAGGGAAAGGGGGGGTTTAAATAGAAAGACTGCACTTTGTAAAAAACTGCAATAAAAAATGAAAAAAAAGGGAGCAAAAGTTAATGAAATTTTTCCTTCCCTTTCCCGTAAAGGGGTTTTTTTTTAAAGTGTTTTTTTTTAAAATTTTTCTGTTATTATGTATATATAAGAAAGTAACACGTTTTCGCCAAAGACGCTTTACAAAAGGGCGTCCCCCCGAAACGGGAGCACAGGGTGGAATGAGCCGAAGGATTTTTGGGGGCCGTATTTGGGTCGAAACTAATGTGCACCCAAAGCTTTTTTCAACTGCTGGAAGGAGCAGCCGTGAAGGAGCTTTGGGTTAACCAAAAGGAAGGCTAAACCTTTAAAAAGGTTTTCGTTTCATAAAATACATGGGGTTTTTGCTATTGAATTTTTTTTAAGTATTTTTGATACATTAAAAAAGGGTTAAACTTTTTTAAAGCCTGCAAATTGGGAAATTTCCCTTTTAAAGGCACACATGTTTTTTTGAATTTGGGAGAGATTAGAGATGAGCGAATTTCCCCCAAAAAAATTTTATTCCCGGGGACTTCCACGAAATTTTTTAAGTCAAAATTTGTTTTGGTCCGAATTACTTCGGGACGAATCGCGTTAAAAAACAGCTCTTTCCAGGCTGCACAGAACCTGCAGGGTGCTGTAGAACGTTGTGCCATTCTTAAATATGCAGAGGGAGCTTGGTTTGGTCTTCATACAATGTTGTGATTTAGTATGACACGCACATGATTGCCGCCGCTCTTAGAATCGCTTCACTATAAAATTCCCTGGGCACTTAAGAGGGCAAAACTGACCAAAAAACTCAAGCGGGAATGTAGCCTGATAAAGTCATGGCAGCGAAAGCTGTAAAAAAGCAAGCTGAGAGCTCAGTTGGCAACATCAGTGACAGAGTGTGGAGGTGACGGCAGCAGCACAGCAGCATGAGGTCAGAGAGTGGCACAATGACATTCTGGAGGTGGCAAAAACAGGAATAGGCCACAGAGTGGCACAATGACACAGTGTGGAGGGCACGACAGCAGCCACAGCAGAAGTATGAGGTCAGACAGTGGCACAATGACAATCTGGAGGTGGCAAAAACTGGAGTAGGCCACAGAGTGGCACAATGAAACAGTGTGGAGGTCACGGTAGCAGCAGCATGAGGTCAAACAGTGGCACAATGACATACTGGAGGTGGCAAAAACTGTAGTAGGTTAACAGAGTGGCACAATGACACAGTGTGGAGGGCACGGCAGCAGCCACAGCAGCAACATGAGGTCAGGCAGTGGCACAATGACTTTCTGGAGGTGGCAAAAACAGGAGTAGGCCACAGAATGGCACAATGACAGAGAGTGGAGGTGACGGCAGGAGCAACAGCATGAGGTCAGAGAGTGGCACAATGACAGGGTGTGGAGGGTACGGCAACAGCCACAGCAGCAGCATGAGGTCAGAGAGTGGCACAATGACATTCTGGAGGTGGCAAAAACAGGAATAGGCCACAGAGTGGCACAATGACACAGTGTGGAGGTCACGGCAGCAGCAGCATGGGGTCAGACAGTGGCACAATGACATTCTGGAGGTGGCAAAAACTGGAGTAGGCCACAGAGTGGCACAATGACACAGTGTGGAGGTCACGGCAGCAGCAGCATGAGGTCAGACAGTGGCACAATGACATTCTGGAGGTGGCAAAAACAGGAGTAGGCCACAGAGTGGCACAATGAAACAGTGTGGAGGTCACGGCAGCAGCAGCATGAGGTCAGAAAAAAAACAGGAGTAGGCCACAGAGTGGGACAATGACAGAGAGTGGAGGTGACGGCGGCAGGAGCAACAGCATGAGGTCAGAGAGTGGCACAATGACACAGTGTGGAGGTCACGGCAGCAGCAGCATGAGGTCAGACAGTGGCACAATGACATTCTGGAGGTGGCAAAAACAGGAGTAGGCCACAGAGTGGCAAAATGACACAGTGTGGAGGTCACGGCAGCAGCAGCATGAGGTCAGACAGTGGCACAATGACATTCTGGAGGTGGCAAAAACAGGAGTAGGCCACAGAGTGGCACAATGACACAGTGTGGAGGTCACGGCAGCAACAGCATGAGGTCAGACAGTGGCACAATGACATTCTGGAGGTGGCAAAAACAGGAGTAGGCCACAGAGTGGCACAATGACAGAGAGTGGAGGTGATAGCGGCAGGAGCAACAGCATGAGGTCAGAGAGTGGCACAATGACACAGTGTGGAGGTGACCACAACAGCAACAACAACAGCAGCAGCAGTGTGAGGTCAGAGACTGGCACAATGACACAGTGTGGATGTCACGGCACCAGCAATAGCAGCAGAAGCATGAGGTCATAAAGTGGCACAATGACAGAGTTTGGAGGTGGGTGGCAATACCAGTCCCTGGTAAAGATGGTTGGTGGCAGATGGAGAAACTGTCAGCAGATGTGTAGCAGCAGGCGAGTGGCGGCATCAGAATAGTCGCTGAGGCAGGTAGTTTAAACCCAGACTCAGTTCTCTCAGTTTGGGTGAGGCGTCATGGCTGATGTAGTCTGACGCCTAAGGCATTGGTGTGTGGAAATCATTGCCAGTCCACGCCTGATTCATCTTGACAAAGGTCAGTCGTTCCACATTTCCCGTGGACAAGCGGGTTCTCCTTGTGGTAACGATGGCCCCCGCCGCACTGAACACCCGCTCTGATGCCACACTACTGGCCGGGCAGGACAGCTTCTCCACTGCAAACTCGGCAAGCGGCCACACATCCAGTTTGGCTGCCCAGTAGTCCAGCGGATCTTCTAACTGGGGTGGCAGAGTGCTGTCCAAGTAGGACACCACCTGTTGGTTCAGGGTCTGCTCCAGGTCCTGCTGCTGCTGCTGCTGCTGGCGACTGCCCTCCTCACTAGGCAGGTGAAGGAAGCTGCTCATCAGTGACTCCAGACTTAGGTTGCTGCTGATGGAGCTGGTACTGCTCCTACCCCCCCACCTTCCCCCAGCAGCTGCGGCAGTAGTACGTGAGCGCTGAAGAACCCCCCAGTCAGACCTGTCAGAGGAGGGACGATACCGCACATAGGCAGCGGCCAACTGACTAAGGAGGATTTCCCTATAGTATTTGAGTTTGTCCTTCCTCTCAGCAGCTGGGAAAAAGGCTCCCATTTTGGACCGATAGCGAGGGTCCAATAGGGTGGAGAGCCAGAAGTCATCCCTCTGCCGGAGGCTGACTATTCGGCTGTCACTAGCCAGGCAAATCAGCATGCTGCGGGCCATCTGCACAAGTGACTCCGAGGGGCTCCCTGCCTCCATCTCCATTGTATACTGCCACGGTGCTTGCGGGTCATCTGCCTCGTCTTCCTCATCTCCATCTACCTCCTCCAGCTGCTCCTCCTCTTTTGTCACCTGGGTAGAAAATCCACTCATTTCAGTTGACAATGCTTCTGCTCCAATGTCCTCCTCCTCCTCCATTTCAGTCCACCCCGGACTCATGTGGCCGCGAGATGTAGTCACCACGTCTCCAGTCCCCTGCCCAGACAGATTTTTCAGCATCTGTTCCAGGACATGAAGCAGTTGAATGACGTTATTCATCCCGTAGTCCTGGCGACAGACATATAACGTCGCCTCCTCGAATGGCCTCAACAAACGGCAGGTGTCATGCATGAGCTGCCACTGGCTGACATCAAAGTTACACAGGGGAGTACTCCTGTCCGCCTGGATCATCAAAAAATCGTTAATGGCCTTTCTCTGTTCATACAGTCGGTCCAAAATGTGCAGGCTGGAATTCCAACGGGTGGAAACATCGCATATCAGAGTTTGTTGGGGGAGGCCGTTCTGCCGCTGAAATTCAAGGAGGCTGCCTGGCTTTGTAGGAATGGATGAAGTGCATGCACAGTTTCCTGGCCATTTTCAGAATCTTCTGAAGATCGACGGAAGACTTCAGGAACCTTTTCACAACCAGATTGAACACGTGCGCCTTGCATGGCGCATGGACCATCCCTCCTCGGTGCAGAGCGGACACCATGTTACTTCCATTGCCCATCACCATGGTTCCGATTTGCAGTTGGCATCTCCTGTCCAAGTTGTTGGTGTGCCTAGGCAGGAAGCACATTCACCCAGTGGGCCCTAAAGGACATGTACTGGCCCTGACCGTAGTTACAGCTCCAGACGTCCGCGCTGCCGTGCACCTTGGAACAAACCGATAAGCTCAAGGACTGGCCAACCTTCTGTTCTACATATTTATGAAGTGCTGGTACTGCCTTTTTTGGAAAAGAAATTACGACTTGGAACTCTCCATCTCGGCTCGGCACAAGCCATTAGTTCTCTGACCGGTGCAGAGTCCACTATTTGGAAAGAGAGGGACTGCAGTACCAACAACTTGGACAGGAGCACGGTCAGCTGCTGCACCTTAGGATGGTTGGACGCATACTGTTGTCTCTTTGCAATCGACTCGCTGAACGAATGCTGGCGCCATGAGTAGCAAGGAGCAGGAGCATTTGGACCGGGAGATTATGTCAAAGAGAAACAGCTCCCTTCTGCAGAGGTGTGTGGAGCCTTGACTGGCTGCAAATGGCATGGGGTGCCACTGGGCGCTGCTGCTGCTGTTGCTGCGGCGGCAGGATGGACCACCACTCTGGCCACTTTCCCCGGGCCACGGATGGTGACGCGTGTTTTGATGCGGGGGCCGTGGTGTCAACATTGCCCCATGGCCACGCTTCGATTTATGCCCAAGTTTCTACATAAACCCATATAAGGCTCCTCCGGTGTCTTACAAAGAACTCCCCAACTGCCAAGTATCGGA
This sequence comes from Phyllomedusa bahiana, assembly GCA_025379985.1. NCBI lineage: Eukaryota > Metazoa > Chordata > Amphibia > Anura > Hylidae > Phyllomedusa > Phyllomedusa bahiana. The sequence continues at coordinate 14,452 of JAODAL010033388.1, forward strand.
TTTTACCGCCAACGCTCCGCCTGATGACTACTACCATCGCTCCCTCGCTGGCCCCTGTGCCCCTACTTTTTGGTTGCAAAGGGGTTTTTTTTACCCGGGCCGCTTGGCCCCAAAACCTTAACTGCTCTCCCCCGTGACTCGGTCACACAACCTATTGCTGGCTCCCACTATTACGCGTAAGTGATGCCCCTTCCCCCTGAGATGTAAACCCCTTGCCTAAACCGGCTCCCAAGTGCGGTGGTAATTATCATAAATTTTGTTTTTCATCGTCACTGTGTCCTCATCACCGGTCTTGGTATGCAGAGGTGACCCCTCAAAAACTGACCTCAAATGCCACTCTCCACATCTATACTTTCCCCTATGCAAGAAGCAGGGGATATTGGCCCCATTTCTTCGCTGCAATGCTGTTTGGACTCCCCCTCCCAAATTGTTCACCCTCGTATATAGGGGCTGAGCCCAGCCCACATAGTAGATCTTGGTGAGGGAACCGGAGGGGGCAAGGGGGTTGAGGACAGGTAGGGCGTGCCAGTCCGGGCCTGCCAACAAGGTTTGGTCTGGTTCCCCCGCCCTTTTTGGCTGGGGGTTGTCAATGTAATTGGGAGGGGGATGACCTATAAACCCAAATCAAGACCCCTGGGTTGCTATCAGACAGGGCCCGCTAGATACAGCGGCAGTTGTGGCCTACCGAGGCCCCCGCCGACGCCCCCTTGCTGTGCGGGGACCTGGGCCGGGAATTTTTTGGGCCTTGCCACTCGCAGGTGAAGACCCGACCTCTCGTTGACAACTGTGAGTTCTAAAAGTACAGACCTTTTTGATAAGATTCTTTTTAAAGTAAATAAACCCTGTATTGACCCCAAAAATTAACCCACAAAGAAGCTGGGGTAACCCTTGGATATAAATTGAGCTCCACAAATGGGGGGAAAAATTGGTTGTATGTGCCGTTTAAAAAATCGTGTAATTTTTTCTGAATATAAAAACACAAAAGGCTTTAATTTAAACCTTTGGTTTTGAAATTTGCTACAGTTTTTTGTGGGGGTGAAAAACAAAGTTTCTTTTACTGAGTACAAATGCAGAACAAGCTTTTAAATTTAACCCGGGTGTAAATTGGCCCAAAAAAATTTTGGGAACCAAAAACTACGAGCTTTTTAGCGTTTTACAATGGGATGTTTTTTACGCTACACAAAAAGAGAAAAAATTTTAAATTTAACCTTCGCTTGTGAATTATCTACAGGGGAAAATTTTTTTTGGCGGTGAAAAAACGGGTTTTTTTGGGGGAACCACAGCAGAAAAACAAAAGTTAAAATTTAATCCCGGGTGTAAATTTGGGAAAAGAATTGAGCACCCCAAACTACTATTTGTAGCGTTTACAATGGCGTATTTTTTACGCTACACAACAAGAGAAAAAAATGTAAATTTAACCTTCGCTGTGAATTATGTACAGGGAAAAATTGTATTTTGGGCGGGAAAAAGACGGGTTTATTTTTGTCACCACAGCAGAAAAACAACGCTTAATTTAACCCTTTGGGTTAAATTGGGCAAACAAATTTAGCAACCACAAATACGAGCTTTGTAAATGTTTTCAAAGGGTGTTTTTTTAGGGTAACAAGAGAAAAAAATTTTAATTAACTTCGCTTGTGTTTGCTCAGGAAAAATTTTAATTTTTTTGGCGGTGAAAAAAGACGGTTTCTTGGGCACCACAGCAGAAAAAACCGTTTATTTACCCCGGGTGTAAATGCGCAAAAAATTGAGCAGCCACAAACTACTGCTTTTAGGTGTTACAATGGCGTTTTTTTGGCTAACAAAAAAGAAAAAATTGTAATTTTAAACCTTTTCTTGGAATTATGTCGGAAAATTTTATTTTTTTGGGGGTGAAAATGAGGTTTTTTTTTGTCACCCCAGCAGAAAAAAAAATTTCTTAATTAACCCCTGGATGTAAATTGCGCAAAAATTGAGCAGCCCCAAACTACAGATTTGAAGTGTACAATGGGTATTTTTACGCTACACAACAAAAGAAAAAATTTTTATTAACTTCCCTTGTGAATTTTTCACAGGAAAATTTTTTTTTTTTTGGGGGGGTGAAAAAGACGGTTTATTTTGTCACCCCCGCAGAAAAACAACGCTTAAATTAAACCCCTGGATGGGAAATTGCGCAAAAGAATTGAGCAGCCCAAAAAAATACTAGCTTTGTACCGTGTTACAAGCAATTTTTTACGCTACACAAAAAAAAGAAAAAATTTTTTTAACTTTTGCTTGTGAATTATGCTACAGGAAAAATTTTATTTTTTGGCGGTGAAAAAGAGGTTTCTTGGATTTACCCCGCAGAAAAAAAAGCTTAATTAACCCCTGGATGTAAATTGCCCAAAAAATTTTGGGAGCCCCAAAAATACAGCTTTGTCGTGTTACAATGGGGGTATTTTTACGCTACAAACAAGAAAAAATTTTAAAATTTAAACCCCGCTTGTGAATTATGCACAGGAAAATTTTTTTTTTTTGGGGTGAAAAAGGGTTTTTTTTTTGTCACCAACAGAAAAAACAAGCTTAATTTAAAACCCCGGATGTAAAAGGGGCAAATAATTGAGCAGCCACAAACACTAGCTTTGTAGCGTGTTCAAGGTGTATTTTTGACGCTTCACAACAAGAAAAAATTGTAATAACCTTCGCTTTGAATTTGCTTCGGGAAAAAAATTGTATTTTTTGGCGGTGAAAAAAACGGTTTCTTGGGTACCACAGCAGAAAAAAAAACCCCTTAATTAACCTTGGATGTAATTTGCGCAAAAAAATGAGCAGCCAAAAATGAATTTGGTTTTTTATTGTAAAACGCTGTTTTTTTTAAAATGATACAACAGAACTGGCTTAACCCCCCTTTGGGGGAAAATTCAATTGGTTTGAGCAATAGCTTAAAATTATATGCATTTCAGTGGACGCCCCTGGACTTCAGATCCAATCCCCCCAAAAAAATCAGAAATAGAACATTAAGAGAAAGCAGTCTCTGAGAAAACTGAGACACCCCAAAAAAAACGCGTAAAAAAAATCAGTTTTTTCATAAGGGCTATTACAAGCGCCGCGCAGCACCTTCCCTAATCAGTACAGGAGAGCTTTTATGACCCCCAGCGTCGCGCCCGGACTTATAAGTACGGGACTCCAAAATCCCGCCGGTCTCTGATTGCCTTCTCCTGCACAGTCATGGGGGCATCCCTTCTTCCTCCCAAAGGGGGTTTTTTCCCCCTTGTAACGCATTTCGCACCCCTTTTATCAACAAAAGCCACTTCTTTCCCCCGAATCCCCCAAACTTCGACTTTGTTCAGAACCGAAGTTTTCCTGAAATTCTAAACGAATTCCACTTCGTTAGAATCAATTCGCCCATCTCTAGCTGTATATTACAGCGGGTCCCATGCTGTGTCGCATGCAGATGGAGCTCACCCAGGCCACGGTCAATTAACCCCCTGCTGCAAACAGTCACTATCGTGGCAGTGAAGGGAAAGACAGAGAGAGGGAACTCCCTCTGTCACCATCGGCATGCCACAATGTAATTGTGGCTGCTGATTGCTTCCCTAGCAGCCCAGAAGTCTAATAAAGGCTTACATGCTGCCTGTGACGTCACTATGACCGGCCCTGCCCTGTTGGCATGGCCGGACATAGTGGTTAACAGTAACTATGAATATCAATACTGCTATGTACTAGCATCCTTGTAACAGTGATCTGAAGATCACTGATAGAAGTCCCCTATGAGGACAAGTGAAAAAGTAAAAAAAAATAAAAAAACACACGTACACCGCCCTTTTCCCATTTGCAAACTCCAATCATTCCAAAAAATATCAAAAATAAATAAAATACTGATTTATTTATTTATTTATTTTTGTGTAATGAGCTACCCTATAAATCTGTTATGTTATTTAACCCGCATGGTGAAACGCTGTAAAAAAAAAGTTACAGAATTGCGATTTTCATTCATCCCCAGCACTTAAAATTGAAAAAGCAATCAAAAAGTCATAAAATGCTAAAGTGGTACCAATGAAAACGTAAGTTCATCCCACAAAAAAAAACCCTAAAAAGGTTTTGTTTTGAAACAAAATTGTTTTAAACACGAAAAAACATTATTTTTTTTTTAAACACTTCAACATAAAAAAACAATAAAAATTGGGGAATTCCATAACTATTGACCCAAAAAAAAAATAACTTGTCAGTATACTGCAGTGAGTGTTTGTTAAAAATAAAAAAGTAAAACACACTACTGGTTTGCATTTTCCCTTCACCCTACTTCCCCAAAACCGGGTTTTTAAAAGTGAACAAAAACCCCTTTCCCCCCAAAAAATTTTACAGAAAAAAACTCTCCCACAAAAAATAACCCTACAAAAACTCCCCTACACAGAAATTATTTATTATTAATTTATTATTATTAAATTATTATTTATTAATTATTTTAAAAGTTATGGCGATGCAAAAACGTGTTTTTTTTTTTGAATAAAAGGGTTTTTTTGTTAAAAAACAGAAAAAAAAAAACAAAATTCAAACTGGGTATTTCTGTAATCATATCAACCTTATGAGTAAAGATAGCATGTCATTTTTAAACCCAAAAATGACCGTGTTAAAAAAAAAAAACCTACCAGGGTTGCTGTAATTTTTCAAAATACCTCAAAAAACCTTGATAAAAAAATATCAAGTTTCATATGAACCCCATAATGGTATCAATAAAAACATCAACAAAAAAAATAGTAAAGTTATCCTGTCATTTATACCGCATGGCGAACACTGTAAAAATGAAGTCCGAGAAACATTGTTGGAACTGCGTTTCTCCCCCAGCCCCTGTTTTCATAGCCTAATGCTAAAAAAAACTGTGGCAGATCTGTGTGCCCAAATTTTAAATACAACTCTAGATGAGATCCCTGAGGGGTGTTGAATCCAAAATGTGTGGCTTCTAGAAGGTTTCACCTGTTCTGGTACTTTGGGGCTTTGTAAATGTGGCATGGCCCCACCAAAACCTGTATTCCGAAACCAAATAGCACTCCTTTCCTTATACGCCCTGACATGCACCCAAACAGCAGTTTACACCCACATATGGGTATTTCAGAACTTGGAAGAAATTCCGTAATAAATTTTGGGGTGCCTTTTTCCACGATTCTTTGTAACATTTTCAGTTAAGTTGCAGATTGTTGGGAAAAAAATTTTTTTTTCCTCTTCACTGCCTAATTCAGGTCGGCCCTCTATTGCCTTCTCAGCTATCAAACGAGTCAAAATGTCCCTTTTGAGGTTCTAGCTGTGCAATGCCTGGAGGCTCCAATACCCCTCAGGCAGAGACTATAGCTTTTTCTCTCACCCACACATCAGGTACAGTAGAATTGACCATATTCTTATACAATATAATGCTCTCTAGTGGTTGAGATCTACCTCCATTGGCAGTGTTCTCTGGTCCGATCATGCTCTGATATTTGCCACTTTTCATCTCCCCTCCTCTCCCTCTCAGACAAAAACTTGGCGGCTAAACGAAGCCTTGCTCTCTGACTCAGTCTGTTTGGCGGACCTACAACGGACTATCGAACACTTCATGTCTGATCACGAGAGAGACCCCACAGCCCCTGACATGAAATCGGAAGCCTTGAAATGTGTGGTGTGCAGCACTCTAATAAAGCACAGCAGTCAACTTAAAAGAGACCATACGACTTCTGATGCGCAAGCCCTCAAGAAGGTCTCATCTTTAGAGTTACTACACAAACAAGCCCTCTCTCCTGCGGTCCTCCAGGAATTGATCCTGGTGAGACTCGAAGTCCGTAGACTATTCGACTCGTCTTGGGGCAAATTAGTTCAACTTTATCGCAGTCGGCTATATGAATATGGCAACAAAAACAGATACTTGTTGGCCAGAGCCGCTAGGGACCAAATGACAGCCTCCTTCATTCCGAGTATCAAAACCCATCTAGGTAGCCCAGCACACACGACAGATGACATAGTGAAAGAATTCCATTCATCTTATTCAAGACTCTATCAATTACCTCCCTTTCTCACAACCAGAGTACCAAGCCCCCACCAACACTCTGCCGATTGAGGTGGCCCGCGAGTTGGAATGTCCTTTTTCCAATGAGGAGCTTACTGCTGTGGTGAGGGACCTTCCGGGGGGGGGGAAGCCCAGGACCGGACGGCTTTACCGCCAAGTTTTTTAAGACCCTAGCATCTTCCCTTAGTCCCCTAATGTTGAAGACCTTCAATAGTGTCTCACTTTAAACACCTTTCCCACCTGATTCCATGAGGGTCCATGTGGCGGTGATCCCCAAACCTGGCAAGGATCCTCAGGACTGCGGAAGTTACAGACCCATCTTACCACTTGGTCCACCCTGACTGGATGGGATTTGACCCCGGGAGGGAGGACAGGGACAACACCCTGAAGACCTTGGACTTGATCCAGTATGCGTGCTCACGGAAAATCCCCTTGATGGTCCTGTCCTTAGACACTGAGAAAGAGTTCAACAGGATCTCTTGGGGATCCCTCGTCTCAACCCTGGAGCATGCTGGGTTGGGTCCCCTCTATATGGCCAAGATTTTGGCCCTATACCAAAATCCCTCAGCTAGGGTTAGGGTGAATGGTTCCCTCTCAGAGCCCTTTGAGATCAGAAATGGAACAAGACAGGGATGTCCATTGTCCCTTTGTTATATGTCCTTGTGATGGAACACTTGATGGAGTCGATTAGGGCCAGTCCGGAATTCATTTAGGAGTTCAAATGCTCTGCATTTGCAGATGACCTTTTAATATACCTTATCGAACCTCACATCTCGCTCCCTTCCCTGATGTCCGAGCTGGCTCGCTTTAGCCGTTGGTCCAATTACAAGATTAAATACTCCAAATCCGAGGTGTTAAATGTCTCTCTGGATCCTGGATGTTTGGTCCCTCTCCCTTTCTCCTGGCCCACGGGGGAAGGAGGGGGGATTCTCTTATCTGGGAACCCGAATACCAGTCGTTCTCTCGCTACTGTTTGAAACCAATTTTATGCCCATGCTCTCAAAAATATCATCACTCCTGTGGTGCTGAAGTCGGAAGGACTTCTCCTGGATTGGAAGGATGAATCTCCTGAAGATGTCCGTCCTTCCCAAGTTACTCTATTTGTTTCAAACACTTCCAATCACTATCCCGGCCTCCTTTTGGCTTAGAGTACAATGGTGTTTGAATTCATCTGGCATATCTGCTGACTGTGAATCCGCAGGGAGCTTCTCTCTTGCCCTAAAGCCACGGGGGGAGTAGGTCTTCCTGACTGTCGATTGTACTACCTGGTAGCTGCTTACGCCAGATTTTTGGACCTGGTCCATAGCACTCAAATTATGGGTTTATATTGTGCAAGAAATATGTCTGTTTTCCCTGGCCTCCCTCACTTGGGCATTAGAATCCGTGTTCTCTGACCCTCGGAAATTATCCTATACCACATCCCATATCCTAGCGGCATTGCGGAAATGCAAACCCTCTGAGACACTATTGAATCTCGGGGGGCCGCTCTTTCCTATAACAGACAACCATCTGTTGCCTCCTGGGAGGTCTGGGGTAATGAGGCAGCTGACTGGTAGTGAAAAAGTGGTGGAGTTGCATGTACTCATACTGGTGGGGGATCTGTCTATGATTTCTGTCAATGGCCGTAACACACCTTTATTGTGGATATATCTCACCGATAAGGGCGAAGTTTTATTTTCTATATATATGCACTTTTGGTAATGCATAAAAGGTAGCAATAGTAGGATTCACATTTAGCATAAATTTCTTCTCCTCCTCAGTAATTAATTTTTTCTCAATTCCCAGATCCAAAACCCTTTTTAATTCCTTCAGATACTCATTGGTTGGATCTTTTGGAAGCCTCTCATATGTTTCTGAATCACCAAGTATTCTCTCAACCATTGCTCTATAGTCATTTTTATTTAAGATGACAATATTACCACCCTTGTCACTGGGTTTGATTACTATCTCCTTGTTAGATTGTAATTCTGCAATAGCTACTTCTTCCTCCCATTTTAAATTTAAAGAAGATGGTTGTCGTCTGAGTGCTAGTTTCTTTATATCTTGCGTTACTACTTCCACAAACGTATCCAATAAATTATATTGTGATATCGGAGGTCTATTCCTAGATTTTGGTTTCAAATTTGTCAATGGTATATCTAGAATTATGGGGTCTCCTTCACCTTCAACCTGCAATTGTTCAAGATCACCCAATGTTTTCTGCTCTAGTTTCCTAAAGGTTTGTTCATCATTATTTTTCATTTTATGATATTTATGCAAAGCCAACTTTCTAGCAAAGAGATTTATATCTTTTACCCATACAAATTCATTAAATTTGGGCATGGGAGTGAACGCAAGACCATTATGCCAACACCCGTTTTTTGATTTTCCGTTAATCTATGAGAGGATAAGTTAATCACTTGAAGTGCTCCATCCTTTGTTATTTCTGATAATTCCCCTTCTCTCGATCCCTCAAGAGAATCCTTGGTGGTTCTAAAAATAGTGGATGCATTTGCGTCTGTGTCACGTCAAGGGAGGTGCAGTGAGCCCTGACTGGAACCCAGCCCACTGTCCCTGCCTACCTGACGTGCTGCCCTAGGTGGCAGACGGCAACGGGGGCGACAGTCCCTGCTCTGCTAAAGTGCTGGGGACGTGAGGAAGTAGAATAGTCAGACAGTCCGGGTCAATATCAAATAGGAACGCCAAAGCCACAAATCAGAACCAGAGGGATAAACGTAAACAAGCCAAGGTCAAACACGAACGGGAGCGAGGTACAAAATCAGGAGACAAACCGGGGTCAGGAGAACAGGCAGAGGTCAGGTATACGGATAAGCAAACACAAAAACAAATAACAAGGTAGCCAGGAATATCACAGGCGCTGCACCGAGCCTTCAGGGAGTTTAAATGGGATTCCTGGATACCGCCCCTGCAGCTGATTGGAGCGGCCTCCGGGTCCTCCCATTGGCTGGTGCAACTCGCCCCCTGTCAGGAGTGGCTGGGCCCCTGTCACTCACAGAGTTGTCAGCAGCATGTGTATCAGGGTGGGATCGTGCATCAGCTGCTGCAGCCTGTTGATCCCTGCAGCCTGAGCACAGCCTAGCCATGACAGTCTGAGATTGAGCTTGCACTGTGTTCATAACCTGTCCATTTCCTGCCACTGGTGGCGTATTTGTATTGCCATTTGAAATCATTGCCTGTGCTCCCACACCATGGGCCACCACACCACAGGATGCAGAAGAAGACAATGTATTTGATCCCACTGATCCTACTCCTGATTGACATCACTGAGGATTCTGATCTTGTACTGTTTGAGTAGAAGATTTTTTGAGTGTTTTCTTATTTGTCCAACCTCTGTTTTCTCTATGACCCTTCCTCCAACCAGTTTTCTTGCCCTGCGTATAACTATTAATAGAACCTGTGGAGGATTCTTCTACAGCAGAAGTCTGGCCTTCCTTCATATCTTAAAGATACGAAGGATACTGTGATGAGAATTAACGATCTAGTGGTGAGTGAGAGTACACTCCTTGCAAGTTTAGATGTAGAAGCCCTATACAGTAACATCAGACATGATCTGGGCCTGAAAGCAATCAAGTATTTTTTGAACACAAGAGATACACAATTTACGGAACACAATGATTTTGTTTTACAGTTATTGGATTTTGTTTTGACACATAACTATTTTTTGTTTGATGGCACCTTTTATCATCAGATAAAAGGAGCAGCCATAGGCACTGTTTGTGCACCCAGTTTTGCTAATTTATTTTTAGGTTGGTGGGAGGACGCTATTTTTTTTTTCTGAAACACCTTAAAATATCCACAAAATCGGATTTAATTTTGGGGGCGCTTTATTGAAGATATATTTATTTTTTTGGATGGTAGTGAAAAATTATTCATGGATTTTGTAACAAGACTCAATGATAATTAAAGTGGGATGAAAGTCACATTTGAAATTCATCGGGAGAAAATAAATTTTTGGGATCTTGAAATTATGTTAGATGAAAATAAACAGATTCAGACAAAGATATTTCTGAAAAATACGGCTACCAACAGTTTGTTACATTTTTCTAGCTGGCATCCACCCTCTCAAAAAAAAGGGGATTCCCATAGTCCAATTTTTTAGGGCTCGTAGAAACTGTTCTACATTAGAGGATTTCAATGAAGAATGTATAAAGTTAAATGCACGTTTTCAGGCAAGGGGTTATCCAAAAAAATGTTTGAGGAAGGCGTTTAACATAGCTTTGACCAGTGACAGAGGACATATATTAATCAGTAAAAAGAAAGAAAAAACTGATTTACTTCGTTGTATAGGTACCTTTGATGATAGAGCCAATGAAATGAGAGATATACTTAGAAGACATTGGCACATTTTGAAGGCAGATCCAGTATTCTCTGAGGTGATTCCTAAATATCCTAGGTCGCAATTTGAAGAGGAAAAAAAAACTTAGGATGAATTTGTAAAATATCATTTTGAGGGAGATGGCAAAAAAAAAAATGGTTACAGTCTCTGGTGGTAGGCTCAATCCCTGTGGCAACTGTCCATTCTGCCATTCATTTTGGAAAACTAAAGAATTTGTTAATCCCATTGATAAGAGAAGATTTTAGATAAGACAATTCATCAATTGTAAACCAGAGGGGTTTATTTATGGGCTATGTGTACTTGCCCCCAAGATCTATGTGGGAAAAAACAAACAGGAGTTTCGTCGTCGGATCTCGAAACATCTGAGTTTCTATTAAAACTAGAGGTGGACACTCCCCTAGTTGAGACACATTTTGGAAGTACAATAATGGCGAAATAAAGGGGCTAAAATTTTGGGCATCTGTGTGAAAAGCTTAGGGGGCAAAAGGGCGATCTGTTTTCATAGTTTTATAGTTTGTAAGGCCGAAAAAAAGACAAGACGTCCATCCAGTTCAGCCTGTTGTGCTAAGGTGTTGATCCAGGGAAAGGCAAAAACCCCCAATGGGGTTCTCATTCTGGTTTTTTTTAGAGGAAGAGGAAAAGTGGAAACAACTCAATACATTTGAAACAATGGCCTAAACGAAGGCTTTTATTCAGATTAAATTTAAAAATCTCGCGATTCCCTTGGAAGAAAACCCTTTGATATATGTGAATTAAGTACGGTAAGGGGATTTAGCACGTTGAATATTGACTATGGAACACAAGTTCAAAGTGTTTTTTCCTCCCCCCCCCCCCCCCCCCCCCCCCCCCCCCCCCCCCCCCCCCCCCCTCCCCCCCCCCCCCCTCCCACTTTTCCTCTTTTTTCCCTGTGTCCTGTAATGATAAAGGGTATTGATCACGTGGGCCACGGTTTTATTTAAAAATTGGGGTGTTTGTATATTGCTTTTGTGCATGGAGGGGTTTTTTGGGCAGCTGAACTTTATGAGATATGCACTCGGTTGTTGTGGCGAGCGCAGCCCCGGAGGGTTAACCCTATTCATGTATGTACTCATCATGATAGTTTTATTGTTTCTGCTCGCTGCGTTGATCTAGTGCGAAATAGAGCACAGATGCAAAAGGGTTAAAGATACTAATATTTTTTGCATTCCCCCTATTTTTGCATGCTGGTAGTGTGTAGGAATGTAACACCTATTTATTTACCCCTTTCAAGTGAGCCAAGCAGTTGCAATAATATAGAAAAATAAAGGGAACAAAACCAGCGGCTGGGTGTTTTTTTTGGTGCAGTGCGTTTGGCGGGGGCAGAAAAGGTAAGATGGGTCAAGCCTGTTAGGGGAGATGGCAAATTTTGTCTGAAGTTTGTTGTTTATGGGAGAATGGGGCGCTTTAGCAGCACATGTTATGAGGTGCGCCAGGAGAGCGGGAAGGGGGGGGGGTTTTTTTGTGGACCTTGATGGCAATTGGTGAGCACCCGAATGGGGTGGTTTTTCTAAAAGATAAAAAGGAATGAGCTTTGACCAAAGTACGACCTCTAAGCCCCGATGAAGCCCGGTTCGGCAAACATGTCGGGGGGGTTTAGATATGGACGTTTTAAATGTGATTTCTCACCTTATTACAAGTGGGCCCTGCTGGGGGGTGTCCAAGGGGGCCTTTTTGTTCTGTTCCATTTGGGGATTAGGGCGATGCCCCAAATAGTAGGTTGCGATCCCTTACCCGGAGCAGTAAATTTTCTTAAAAATAATGCTCTCCCGTTAATAGTGGTGCTCCCCAACTTGATAAAAGAAAAGGAGTTATTCCTTTTTTTAGAAATAAAAAAAGGTTAAATGATGAGGTTAGAAATCAGGGTTTTTAAATAGTGTATAAGGTTAAAGTTTTTATTAATAAATTATGTTTTAGTGTTTAACAGATAGAGAACTGATAGAGTTTAAGTTTGCCTACGGCAAAATAGTAAACATAGTATGTGGGAGTTGGCTCCTGCTGCTGAAGTCAAATGAGGCCTCTCCTCCTCCCCCCTCCCCTGTTCCGCGCAGAACTCTGGGTCCCTGGACCTGGATGACCCGTCACAAGATTCTTTAGAGTCACCCTTCTCTCCTTTCCCCCCTTCCACCTTTTTTTTTTCTCTTCCCCCTCTCTTCTTTTCTCTTCTTCCCCAGGTTAAATGTTAGATTATTGACAGGATTCCTCTGAACCTCTAGGGGAACAATGTTGATTTTGTCCACATTTTGGACAAATTGTTTTTTTCAAGTGTCCTGTTAATAACTATAAACGACTTGTGCAGACCATGTCCCAAATAGTGGCTAACCATTGATATCCGTTTTATTGAGGTGAACCACCTTGCCCTGCCTAGGAGCCTAATGATGATGTTTTTGTCTTGCTCACTGGCCCTTATTGGGGTACATCTGCTGTCCCCCAGTGTCTCACTATGGACAGCCACCTGACGTCTCTATAGGACTGGTGTTGCACTTATTTGCAAAGTCCTTTTTCCTCGTGCTTTGTTGATAATTGCTTATCAGTACTGATCAGGTATTCGCTGGTCGCTGTTCCTTAATGTTTGTAATATTTTACTGTTTGTCTATTTTAATATGTGATTTGCATTGTTTAAAAGAAAATGTTAATAAAACGTAAATTAAAATACATATATATAACATCATTTGTCCTGTATGCTGAACACTGTAAAACAAAAAAATTCCAAATGCCAAAGTTGTGTTTTTTTTGTTCATTTCATATCACCAAAAATAAATAATGTGTTCAAAAAGTTGTAAGTATCCCAAAATTATACCAACGAAAACTACACTTGAGCCCTCACTCAGGTCCATATATGGAAAAACAAAAGAACCCCCTTTGGACAAATCCATCAGTAGACTTGGCTTCCAGTACCATCTCTATGCTGATGACATTCAATTATACACCTCTTCCGTGGCATCACTCCTGCCCTGCTACAAAACACCAGTGATCGTCTGTTGCTGTCATGTCATCTCTCTATCTCAAACTAAACCTTACTAAAAATGAACTTCTTTACATCCTGGCATCTATTAACCAACCCTACCCTACTATTTCTGTGTGTGGAACCACCATATCTCCTAGGCAGCAGGCCTTCTGTCTTGGGGTTATACTAGATTCCGATCTGTCTTTCACTCCCTATATTCGATCACTTGCCCACTTTTGTCACTTAAGAACATCTCCAGAATCCGTCCTTTTCTTACTGCGGAAACAACTCAAACTCTTATTGCTATTTATATACTTTTTCGTTTTGACTACTGTAACTCCTTGCTTATCAGTCTCCCTCTCTGTAAACTCTTCCCTCTCCAATCTGTCCTGAAAGCAGATTTATCTTTTGTCCAGCTTCTACCCTGTGTCAGTCTCTGCACTGGTTTCCCATTCAGTACAGAATACAACAGAAGCTAACCCTCTCCCATATAAAGCTCTCGACAGTGCTGCACACCTCTACATCTTCTCCCTCATCTCTGTCTACCAACCCTTCCCATTCCCTGCGCTCTGCTAAAGATGTTAAATTACATGACTCAATCATCTGAACCTCCCATGCCAAGATTTCACACGCGCTGCACTAGTTCTCTGGAACAAGCAACCCAGTATGATCGCGCACACTCATAACCCTCATAGTTTAACTGCACCTTGAGATTACACCTTCTTAGGCAGGGGTGCCAAGATCCCTAATTGTTAACTCTCCCCCACCCCGCTTTTAGTCACACACACTTCTAATGTAATGTCTGGGTGGCAGGTTCATCCAATTTTTATGTAAACTACTCCATATTTATGAAACATGGCTTGACCATTGTGTAAACCAAGCACTTCTCACCCTTTGTCTCACCCATACACACTTACAGACTGTAAGCTCTTGCGAGCAAGGACCTCACACCTTGTATAGGATGTGTATTGTAAGTATATTTTTACTGTGCAATGTTTGTTTTTTGTCTGTATGTATACCCTCTACATTGCACCGTGCTGCGGAATATATTGGCACTGTATAAATAAAGATTATAATTATATTATCATTATAATTATTGGTCACAAAAAAATGGCATTTCAGAAGAAATTTAAAATAAGGATTTTTTACAGAACTAAAACATAACAAAACCATTACAAATTTGGTATCACTATAATCGTATCAACATGCAGAATACAGATATTGCAACTTATACCTAAAAGTGGACCTCATAAAAACTACACCCCTACTAAAATGGCACAATTGTATTTTTTTCATATTCCACCACACACGGAATTTTTGGAAGGTTTCCTAGTACATTATGTGTTATGGTCTTGTCCTGCAAAAAACAAGCCTTTTCATAGCTATGTAGATGGAAAAATCAAAAATGTTCTTGCTTTTTGGAAGGTAGGGAGGAAAAACCATGAATGGCTACAACCTTAAGGGGTTACACAATATGACAGACAAATCTCATGCATCTGTATCCTATGCATCCATTAATGATGCTTTGGTATTATTGAGCAGGAATGATACAGGTGCATTAATGGCTAAAGTGGACATTAAATCAGTATTCCTCTAAGGGCTTGTTCACACGGAGTTTACACTCCATGTTTCAAGCGCTTTAGGGATCCATCTTGGGGTCCGCTCTGTCGGTCCCCAAGTCGCATCTAACAATTAGCAGTGAGATTATCACTGCTCGCTGTGCTGAACACGGAGCGGCGTTCACATTAGAGAACGCAGCTGCGTGTTTCAATAGCGCAGCTGCGCTTCGTCTTGAAAAGAATTGACATGGTTGGATACAGAGGTTAAGGAAGACTTTTTATATGGTTGCATTTTTGACAAATTTTAATAGTCACACTATTTAAGTTTATTTTAGAGACAAAGGCCTTGGATTTGTTCACTGATGCAGTTGGTTCTATGGGTTATGGGGCAAATTTTAAAGGACACTGGTCTGCAAAGCTTGGCCAAATAATGGAGTCAAGTAGGGTTACACTAGGAATATAGTATTACTAAAGTTGTTTCCGGTATTGGTTGCCTTAGTTTTATGTGGTAAAGAGTAGAGATGAACGATTGCTTTAAAAATCAAGATCGGGCCGATTGCCAATTTTGAAAAAAACTGTTTCGATTTCCAATCTCAATTGATCGCCGATTCCCATTTAAGTCAATGAGAGAAGATGATCAGGTTAATTGTTATACCGAAACAGGTGAGGAGAAGCTGGAATTACCATAGAGAACAGTAAAGTGGATACGTGGTACAACTTAGTGAAGACAATTTAGCTCTAAGAGTCACAGAAAAAAATTTATAGGCTAAAATAATTCATTCCTTTCAATGGCTAACTGAAAAGATGAGGACAGCACAGCTGTAGCAGGTACAACAGTACCAGCTGCTACGGGGCCCCTTTGACACATAAGAAGACACCTTTATTGGAAATGGCACATGGTAACTGGCAGGAGCCCTCTATCACTTTTTGCACCATGTGATATATGTGGTGGCAACAAGAACATCCCAACGGGGAACATGGAGGTTCAGCTGGCAGGGTCGTAGTTATAGGGGGTGCAGTGGTAGCCATGGCTGCCGTCAGTCTTCTATTAACCGCTTCAGGGCCCCATGCAGCTAAATCAAATGGGGCCCCCACCCATTACTAGTTCCTATTTTTAACATATCACTGGGCCCCTTTTTGATTAGGGCCCCTGACAGAAGTACTGCCCTGTTGGCACCCCTGATACCTCGTTTACAGTAGCCTGACCCCAAAACCAGCAAAAATAACCTTTTGGACACTCAGAATAAAATTTTCTTGAAGAAATGAGTATTTGGAATAAGATTTTTTTAAATAAGACATTTACTAACGGTGTCTTTTACAGTGGCCTGACCCCAAAACCAGCAACCTTTTTTGAGGCTCAATCAAATTTTAAAGACGAAATTAGGATTTGAAAAAACATTTCTTCCAAGAAGTTCAATTGCTAACGGTAGCTGGACCCCAAAAACTTCAAAACTGAACTTTTTGGCACTCAGAATAAAGACAGAAAAGATGCAGCCAGCAATATAAAAATATAAAATAAACTATTGCTGTCTATGATTTCCTAAGCTTGCTGTACCCCCTCCCCCTCCAACTAATCTATAGCTGCTACCACCATGGGTGCCAATAGGGCAGTACTCCTGTCAGGGGTCCTAATAAAAAAGGGGCCCCCAAATATATAAAAAAAAACATGAACTATTTGATTTGGCTGTATGGGGGCCAAAAACGCTGGCTGACGCTTCAGTTTCACCTAGGTGACCTTCTCCTTTGCTTCCTTTTTCTTCCTCTTGTTTTCCTTGATGCACTGGAGGAAACTATCTCTGCTCTTGGCGTGGCAAATGTGCTCTACACGGACGTTGATTCTTTTGGCAAGGATTTTACCCTTAATCTGCTTGTTCACAATTATACCCACAGCATACTGTGTAACATTGTAGATCCTGCCAGTCTTGCCCTGATAGCATTTATGTGGCATGCCTTTTTCTATGGTGCCCATACCCTTAATGTACACAATGTCGCTATTCTTGTAGATGTGCATGTATATTGACAAAGTTGTATATTGACAACTCCATGTTTACGGAAGGGTCTGGAGAACATATACCGGGTACCAGGCCTTTTGTCTCTTGTGTTCGTCATTTTCGCACCTTAAAGATGGCGAGTCCAGTGGAAAAAGAGGGACCAGCTTCCTTCTCCTCCTCTGAGGGCATCAGCGATTAGGTGTCACAGCAGACAAAATCATCCTCTTTGGCCTCTTGATCTTTTGAAATGCCTTCTGACCCCAACCGCATTGTGTCATCAAAGAGCTCTTCAGAATATGGATTATCTAGTGCGGTCTGTTTATTGGGTGACATTTGGCCCGTGTTTGCTTCAGTTTGGACTGATGATGATGATGACGATATTTGTGACTGATAGCAAGAGGAGTTAAAACCGCTGGATGCAGGGTGTGTTAACCACTGAAGAGCAGATTGGTGCCACTCTTCAGAAATGAGACGCACAGGGAACCAACCAAGTGATGACAGGCCTTTCAGTCCTGCGACTGACGATGTGCTCGCTTGTGTGTTGTCCGGAACACTGGAAGGAGTGCCTTGTCTCGTACCTCTAGCTCCACATCCTACACCCCTCCTTGCTCGCTTACCACCTCTAGTTCGCTCCATGTTCAAAAATATAAATATTAAAAAGGTCAAGATTTGTTCACAGTCTCTTATTGAAGAACTGTACTCCAAAGACAGCAAATCAACAATTTTCTTAAGTCCCTATACTTTCCAACTGGCAAATAGGATTTTAAACAGAATTTTTTCTATGGAATATCTGTGAAATGGGGTCTTATAGAAGTACCCTGACAGCAAATCAAGTGGTCTTAAATGCCTATACTTTGCAATGGGCAAATAGTATTATAAACATAATTTTTTCTATGGAATATCTTTGAAATGGGGTCTTATGGAAGAGCCCTGACAGCAAGACTGCACATCAGAAGTGTTCTTGATTCCCTGTAATTGGCAAATAGGATTAGAAATAGAAACTGTTCTTACATCCCTATAATTTGCAACGGTGCTAACCGTGTCCTCTCCACTAGCTGTACACCCCAAAACAGCAGACATGAACGTTTGGGCACTCAGACAGCAATTTAAAAGAACCTAACTATTGCTGTGTATAATGCCCCCCTCCTCCCACTAACTAATCTAAGTAGCAGCTTTTCCAGTATAAAATCGCTAAGAAATGGCGTGCCTGCATGTATTGAAGTATGCAGACACAGAGAGCAGTGTGTTCAGTACAGAGATTAAAGTGGAAATGGCGTTCAACAGGAAATACAGTGCAGTAGATAGAACACCATCATGTGATTTTAGCAGCCAATGACATCCCTACACCCTCATTGGTGACATTTTTTACCCCCCCCCCCTCCCCCTACCGTGCTCTGCACTGATTGGATGGCCGCCAAAATTTACAGGAAACAGCTTAAAGTCAAAGTGAAACTGGCGCGGCTCGTCGATCGGTAGTCTCGATTGTGTTTTTTACTCAATGTTCACAAAAGAATCGGATCAAATCGAAACAGAGAAAACCGTAAAAATCGACTCGATTTTAACTTTTCTCAATTAAATCGCTCAACACTAGTAATGAGTTTCGGAATAGATGGGTCTTATTGACATCAGATAACAAGGCGGTCGAATTTGCTATGATTTGTTAATATGCTAAATCACCTCATGTGCTTGCAGTTTTGTGGATGATAGTATTATGTTGCTTAAACCCCTTACCGACATTGGATATAGCCATACATCCTAGCTGGGCAGGTGTTCCCACAAATGGACGTATGGGTATGTCCTAGACATCATGTGGGCTCACAAGCAGAGCCACACAATCGGGACATGGAACTCACTCCGGTCGCGGGCAATTAACCCTTTAGCGGCCACTGACAATCGGGACCATGGCAGCTAAGGTTAAGACAGACAGAGGAAGCGTCCTTGGTCTGCCTTGGCATCGCCACAATATGATCGTGGCTGCCAAAGCTTTGCCTAGCAACTTGGAAGCCTACAAAAAGGCTGTCTGTGACATCACTACGCCAGGTTGGGCATAGTGATTAACATTTACAATGCATGGCAGTACTGCTATGCATTGTAACAATGATCTAAACATCACTGATACAATTCCCAGATGGGGACAAGTAAATATTAGTGAAAAAAAACACGTAAACCACCATCTCCCCTACAAATGTCAATTGCCCCCAAAAAGATCATAAATAAAGTATGCATATTTGAAATCGCCGCGTGTGTAAAAACCTAGCCTATAAATCTGTCATGTTATTTAACAGTCACAGAATTGCAAAATTTTGTTCATCCAACAGCACATAAAATGGAATAAAAAGCAATCAAAAAGTCATATAAATTTCAAAGTGGTACCAAAGAAAACGTCAGTTCATTCCTTACACAGCTTGGTATATGGAAAAATCTCTCTCTCTCTCTCTCTCTATATATATATATATATATAATATATATATATATATATTTTATACATATATAACACACAGTGGGGGGAAAAAAGTAGTCAGCCACCAAGTGTGCAAGTTCTCCCTCTTAAAAAAATGAGAGAGGCCTGTAATTGACATCATAGGTAGACCTCTACTATGAATGAGGAATTTATTTGCAAATTATGGTGGAAAATAAGCAAGACTTCTGGCTCTCACAGACCTGTAATCTTCTTCTTTAAGAGGCTCCTCTGTCCTCCACTCATTACATGTAGTAATGGCACCTGTTTGAACTTGTTATCATTATAAAAGACACCTGTCCACAACCTCAAACAGTCATACTCCAAACTCCACTATGGTGAAGACCAAAGAGCTGTCGAAGGACACTAGAAACAAAACTGTAGCCCTGCATCAGGCTGGGAAGACTGAATCTGCCATAGGCAAGCAGCTTGGTGTGAAGAAATCAACTGTGGGAGCAATAATTAGAAAATGGAAAACATACAAGAACACTGATAATCTCCCTCGATCTGGGGCTCCACGCAAGATCTCACCCGTGGGGCCAAAATGATCACAAGAACGTTGAGTAAAAATCCCAGAACCACACGGGGGGGACTGAGTGAATGACCTGCAGAGAGCTGGGATCAATGTAACAAAGGCTACCATCAGTAACACACTATGTCGCCAAGGACTCAGATCCTGCAGTGCCAGACATGTCCCCCTGCTTAAGCCAGTACATGTCCGGGTCTGTCTGAAGTTTGCTAGAGAGCATTTGGAAAATCCAGCAGACTATTGGGTGAATGAAACCAAAGTAGAACTGTTTGATAGAAACACAACTCCTCGTGTTTGGAGGAGAGAGAATGCTGAGTTGCATCCGAAGAACACCATACCTACTGTGAAGCATGAGGGTGGCAACATCATGCTTTGGGGCTGTTTCTCTGCAAAGGGAATTTTTTGAGTGCAAACCGCCTTCCATCAGCAAGGGCATTGAAGATGAAACATGGCTGGGTCTTTCAGCATGACAATGATCCCAAGCACACCGCCAAGGCAATGAAGGAGTGCCTTCGTAAGAAGCATTTCAAGGTCCTGGAGTGGCCTAGCCAGTCTCCAGATCTCAACCCCATAGAAAACCTTTGGAGGGAGTTGAAAGTCTGTGTTGCCCAGCGACAGCACCAAAACAAAACTGCTCTAGAGGAGTTCTGCATGGAGGAATGGGCCAACATACCAGCAACAGTGTGTGCCAACCTTGTGAAGTCTTACAGAAAACGTTTGACCTCTGTCATTGCCAACAAAGGATATATTATAAAGTATGAAAGTAAGATGAACTTTGTTATTGACCAAATACTTATATTGCTTATAATTAGTGATGTGCGATTACGTTGACTATCGTCATCGGGTCGATAGTCGCAATTATCAAGACGATTTCCGATAGTCGATAATAGATTATCGCCGATGACCATTAAAGTCTATGGGAGAGGAACAACACCTTCATTATTACACCCAAACAGGGCTGGAGAAGCTGGAATTAACATCCACAACAGTCAAATGGATACGTGCTACATCTTAAGCAACACACTTAGGTTATAAAAGCCACAGAAAAAAAGTCACAGACCATCACACCCTGTCTTGTCCCACCTGCCCCTTAAACCGATCACCCACAAATTAAAAAGTGCCAAAAGGGCAGATGATTTAACCATCTTTTACTTGAACTGGATTTTTAATATCCCGTCCTGGAACACAGCATAGCCCCAAACCTGAAATGCCCCCCAGTTTTTAAAAAGTGCCGGGAAAAAGGGATCTTTAAACCACCATTTTAGTTGAACGGGACATACTATTTTGTTTCTGTACCGCAGAATGCCCCTTTAAAACCTGTCTACCCACAATTAAAAAGGCCCGGGAAAAAAAAGGGGTCTTTGTTTCACTGACATTGACTATATCGTCCTGGGGCCCCAGCATGAGCCCCAAAAACCCGTATGCCCCCCCAATTTTAAAAAATGCCCCGGGGAAAAGAGTCTTTGAACCACCATTTTAGTTTTTATGGCATTGACTATACCTGTCCCCGGGCCACACATGACCCCAAACCTGCATGACCCCCCTTTAAAAAAATGCCGGAAAAAAGGGGTCTTTTTATCCACCTTTTTTGTTTAACTGGGCATTAATATTCTGCCCCTACCGCAGTATGCCCTTAAAACCCGTTTACCCCCCAGATTAAAAAGTGCCGGAAAAGGAGTCTTTCAACCACCATTTTATTTGAACTGGACATTGACTTTTGTCATGGCGGCCGCGGGCGCCGCTGCCCCTGCGGCCATTTCCCTGCCTGCCAGGGCCGCGGCGCAGGCATCGCGGTCACCCGCGGCCACCCTCGTCCCCTCGCCGGCTCGCTTACCTGGCCCCGCTCCGGTGAACAGCGCTTCTGTCCGTCCCGGCCCTCGTGCGCATGCGCGCCCCCTAGCGCGCGATCGCTGGTTTAAATTTAAAGGGCCAGTCTCCCGGTAATTGGCTTATTGCCGGGCGCTGGTCCTATATAATGTTTCCGCCCCCGGCACCTGTTGCCAGATTGTTGGTGTGCTTAGAGTGAGTTTGGAGTGTCCTAGAGTCCGTATTGCTTATCCGTGTACCAGTCCGTTCCGCTACGTTTCCTGACCTTGCCTGTTTGCCGCCTGCCCTGACCGTCTGTCCGTCTCTGACCACGAACCTCTGCCGCCTGCCCTGACCTTCTACCTGTCCCCGACTACGCCTTTGGATTACGATTTTGTACCACGCTGTCCCCCGGCCTACACCGCAAGCAAGTCACGTCAGGGGTAACGACCTGGTAGCCTCACGCCGCAGCAAGTCCATCCCGCTTTGCGGCGGGCTCTGGTGAAAACCGGGGGCTACTTAGATTCCGTTCCCTGGCGTGGCTTAACTACCACCGCTTGCGGTGGTCCAGCGGATCCACCGTACCGTCACAGTACAATCTGGCCATGGATTCCGCCAGGGTACCCTTGCCGAACTTCGGGACGTTACGACGGCCGTCGCCCAGCAGAGTCAGCACATCGACCAGCTCGCGGCCATGATGCAGAACCTTGCAGCCCGCCTGCCTCCACCTGCGACCGCTGCCGTCTCACCAGCACCTGTTGCTCCTGCAGCCTCAGCTCCTCCTGCTCTGGCACCGGGACCTTCTCTGCATCTGCCGCTCCCCGCTCGCTATGATGGAGACCCCAAGAAGTGCAGAGGTTTCATCAGTCAGTGTTCTATACACATCGAGATGCTGGGACATCAATTTCCCACTGAGCGGGCTAAAGTCGCCTTCATTATTAGCCTCCTAACTGGCGAAGCTCTGGCCTGGGCCACTCCGCTGTGGGACCGAGGAGATCCGCTAACGGCTAACCTGCAAGCCTTCCTCCAGGGGTTCCGAACTGTCTTTGAGGAACCTGGTCGTACCTCCTCAGCTGCCGCAGCACTGCTCCGCCTCCGTCAGGGCGACTCCACTGTGGGACACTACTCTGTGCAGTTCCGCACCCTAGCCTCGGAGTTAGACTGGAACAATGAGGCTCTGGTGGCTACTTTCTGGCAAGGCCTCTCGGGACGTATTAAGGACGAGCTCGCGGGTCGAGACCTGCCTACCTCACTGGACGAACTGATTCGGTTGGCCACCCGGATCGATATCCGTTTTGCCGAAAGACAACAGGAGCTCCGCCTCCAACGCGAGTCCACCCGACCACGCCGGCTACCTCGCTTAGCTCCTGTCTTACAACGCCCTCCACTTCCTCCGCCAACGGTTCTTGAGGACGAACCCATGCAGGTGGAAAGGGCACATCTGACCCAGGAGGAACGCTCGCAGCGACGTCTCAGGCAGTTGTGCTTCTACTGTGGCGGTTCCGGTCACTTCATTGGAGACTGTCCGGTGCGCCCGGGAAACTCCCGCACCTAGGGCGCGTAGGAGAGGCAACCCTAGGTGTCAGTGCGGCCTCTCCCCGTCTGACCATTTCGGTTCTTTGCGGAACCTCGCCGGACAGCACCTTCCAGACCACCGCCTTCCTGGACTCGGGGCCCGCCGGTAACTTCATTAGCCATGCACTGGTGTCTCAGAAACCGGCTTCCAGTGACCTCCTGCAGAAACCCTTGTTCGTGTCCTCCGTCAGTGGCGAATGCCTCAAGGATGCCATTCGGTTCTGCACTGCGCCCCTCATCTTGCAGATTGGGGCGTTACATCAGGAATCTATGAAGTTTTTCGTACTGCCTCGATCCTCTTCTGAGATCCTCCTGGGTCTCCCCTGGTTGCAAGAGCATGCTCCGACCCTGAATTGGAACACAGGCGAGATTCTTCGTTGGGGCCCAGCCTGTCACTCACGATGCCTTCGGGCAGTCCGCCCGGTCCTTCAGATTGCCGTTACTAAACCTACGAAGCCTCTGCCAGGTCTGCCTGCTCCTTTCCAGGACTATGCTGATGTTTTCTCTGAAAAACAGGCCGAATCTCTGCCTCCGCATCGGCCCTTCGATTGCCCTATTGATCTGCAGCCCGGTACTACTCCTCCTCGAGGCAGAGTTTACCCGCTTTCCGTCCCGGAGACAAAGGCAATGACCGACTATATCCAAGAGAACCTACGCAAAGGCTTCATACGCAAGTCATCATCACCTGCGGGAGCCGAGTTCTTCTTCGTCGAGAAGAAAGATGGGACCCTCCGGCCCTGTATCGATTACCGTGGCCTGAACAAAATAACTGTCAAGAATCGGTACCCCCTGCCTTTGATCTCCGAGCTTTTTGATCGCCTACGTGGCGCAAAAATCTTTTCGAAATTGGATCTCCGGGGAGCCTACAATCTGATTCGCATTCGAAAGGGTGACGAGTGGAAAACAGCCTTTAACACCCGTGATGGCCATTTCGAGTATCTTGTCATGCCATTTGGTCTCTGTAACGCTCCGGCAGTTTTCCAAAACTTTGTGAATGAGATCTTCCGGGACCTTCTATACGTTTGTGTTATAGTTTATCTGGACGATATTCTCATCTATTCTCCAGACCTGGAGACCCACCATCACCACGTCCGCCAGGTGCTCAGACGTCTCCGGAGTCACCAACTTTATGCCAAGCTGGAAAAGTGTCTGTTCAAACGCACCTCACTGCCCTTTTTAGGGTACATCGTGTCAGATCAAGGGCTTCAGATGGACCCCGCCAAGCTCTCAGCAGTCCTGCAATGGCCTCGTCCAGTGGGCCTTCGGGCCATTCAGCGCTTCGTAGGCTTTGCCAACTATTATAGGCAATTTATTCCTCAGTTCTCATCTCTGGTGGCACCCTTGGTTGCCCTCACCAAGAAGGGTGCCGACCCCAAATCCTGGCCTCCCGAGGCTCAAGAGGCGTTCAAACGTCTGAAAGCCGCATTCGCTTCCGCTCCTGTTCTCTCTCGTCCGGACCCCCAGCACCCGTTTATCTTAGAAGTCGACGCCTCCTCAGTTGGTGCCGGCGCCGTTCTTCTTCAGAAGACCTCCTCGGGAAAGTTGCGAACTTGTGGGTTCTTCTCCAAGACCTTCACCTCAGCCGAGCGCAACTACACCATTGGTGACCGGGAACTTCTTGCTATAAAATTGGCCCTAGAAGAATGGCGTCACCTGCTGGAAGGGGCTCTCCACCCCATCGAGATATACACGGATCACAAGAACCTTCTCTATCTGCAATCTGCCCAGCGTTTGAATCCGCGACAAGCCAGGTGGTCGCTTTTCTTCGCTCGTTTTAATTTCCTCTTACACTTCCGACCGGCTGAAAAAAACGTCAGGGCAGACGCTCTCTCCAGATCCTCTGATACGGTGGGCCTGGAGCCACCCCTACAGCACATTATTCCTCCGGAACGGCTTCTTGCTGCTGCTCCTGTGAATCTTCAACAGGTACCTCCGGGGAAGACCTACGTCCGTCCTGCTTTGCGGCTCAGAATCCTTAAATGGGGACATTCTTTCTCAAACTGCGGGCCATCCTGGGATTCACAAGTCCGCAAAAACTCATCTCCAGATACTACTGGTGCCCACTCTCATGCAAGACGTTCGGGACTTTGTCTCTGCCTGTGCCTCTTGTGCCTGTAACAAGGTCCTCGTCTCAGACCCGCGGGTCTACTTCTGCCTCTCTCTGTGCCTGAGAAAACCGTGGACCCATATTTGCTATGGACTTTGTCACTGACCTGCCGGCCTCATCCGGAAACACGGTCATTTGGGTGGTGGTTGACAGGTTTTTCCAAAATGGCTCATTTCGTGCCCCTGCCCGGGTTACCCTCGTCACCCCAGCTAGCCCAGCTTTTTCTTCCACCATATCTTTCGGTTACATGGGCTCCCCTCGCACATCACCTCTGATAGGGGAGTCCAGTTTGTATCTAAATTCTGGCGGGCTCTGTGTACTCAGTTACGGGTCCAGCTGGACTTTTCATCTGCGTATCACCCTCAGACCAACGGGCAGGTGGAGAGGGTCAACCAAATCTTAGGCACTTATCTGCGACATTTTGTGTCTGCCCGGAATAAACTGGTCTGACCTTCTCCCCTGGGCGGAATTCTCATACAATTCCCTAGACTCGGAGTCTGCTAAGCCGCCCCCTTTTTTATTGTGTTTGGGTTACATCCCCGCCCGCCTCTCCCCTAGCCGTTTTTGTGTGTCACGTTCCTGCCGTGGATGCCCAAGTACGAGACATCAAGTCACTCTGGCAGGTCACTCGTCAGGGCCCCGCTTCAGTCTTCCACTCGTACAAAGTTCAGGCCGATAGGTACCGGAGACCTCCCCTGTATTTAAGCCTGGTGATAGGGTTTGGCTATCGTCCAGATACATTCGTTTTAAGGTTCCCAGCTACAAGTTGGGCCCTAAATATTTGGGCCCTTTTGTGGTACTGCGTCAGCTTAACCCGGTTTCCTACAAGCTCCGCTTGCCTCCCACTTTGCGTGTCCCGAACGCCTTCCATGTCTCGCTCCTCAAGCCTGTGGTGCTGAATCGCTTCTCCCGTGGATCTGTCTCCCCTTCTCTGTGGCCGAATCGGAAACATCTTTGAGGTCAAGGAGGTGCTGGCGCAGAAGACAGTGAGGGGGAAGCGGTTCTTTCTCATCGACTGGAAGGGTTCAGGCCAGCGGAGCGTTCGTGGGAGCCGGAAGGCAATCTGTCACCCGATTTCCTGGCTAGGTTAAAAAAAAAAGAGGGGGAGACCTAAGGGGGGGGTACTGTCATGGCGGCCGCGGGCGCCGCTGCCCCTGCGGCCGTTTCCCTGCCTGCCAGGGCCACGGCAGCGGGCATCGCGGTCACCCGCGGCCACCCTCGTCCCCTCGCCGGCTCGCTTACCTGGCCCAGCTCCGGTGAACGGCGCTTCTGTCCGTCCCGGCCATCGTGCGCATGCGCGCCCCTAGCGCGCGCGGGTCGCTGGTTTAAATTTTAAAGGGCCAGTGTCCCGGTAATTGGCTTATTGCCGGGCGCTGGTCCTATATAATGTTTCCGGCCCGGCACCTGTTGCCAGATTGTGGTGTGCTTAGAGTGAGTTTGGAGTGTCCTAGAGTCCGTATTGCTTATCGTGTTACCAGTCCGTTCCGCGTATCGTTTCCTGACCTTGCCTGTTTGCGCCTGACCGTCTGTCCGTCTCTGACCACGAACCTCTGCCGCCTGCCCTGACCTTCTACCTGTCCCCGACTACGCCTTTGGATTACGATTTTGTACCACGCTGTACCCCGGCCGCCACCGCAAGCAAGTCACGTCAGGGGTAACGACCTGGTAGCCTCACGCCGCAGCAAGTCCATCCCGCTTTGCGGCGGGCTCTGGTGAAAACCGGGGGCTACTTCGATTCCGGTCCCTGGCGTGGCTTAACTACCACCGCTTGCGGTGGTCCAGCGGATCCACCGTACCGTCACAACTATATCTGTCCTGGGCCACCGCATGACCCTTAAACCTGTTTGATCCACAGATCACAAAGTGGCACTATGCTATTTTGTACAGTGACTCTCATTTAGTATGTTTTTGGTAACTGACATTTGTTTACAGAATTTATTTAGGGAAGTTTTATTTATAGTTTTACATTATAATCATTTTGCTTTTTTCAAGTGTGATAACATACAACATACACCCCTCTCTGCAGTTTTTAAAGGTATTTTTTACACGTGCAGATGTGTTAATTTGGCCGCACACCCCATAAGTAATACAAATGTCCTAATCATCCCCAAAACACTTCTTAGTTGAGAAGACATTTGCCCTCCTGGCGTCTGAGACTGATTCAGCCAATCAATTCAATGGTTTCATTTTTCCTCCAAATCCTTCTTCAGTGATTAGGGAAAGACTCCCCTGGAGATCAAATGATGCGACCACAGTGACTCCAGCCCCAGAAAATTTTAAGCCTCAAATTGTGCAATTTGTGTCCAGCCCTGGAGCCCTTTTTGACACTACTTAACCTCACAGAAATCACCTTTTACAAAATCTGATTTTTTTAGAGAAATTTTAAGCTCTCCTGATTGCCCCTAACGGTGAGAGCAGTGAAGCCGTTCAGACAGCAGTTAACATGGCATGGTACAGCTGCCAGGGCACGGACTTAACAGTGGGTGCGTGGTGTGGTGAGCCCAGGCTAGCGTCTGTCATCTATTAAAAACGCAGGTTTTTAGAAACCAGGGCCGGTGCAGTTTCATGTGGGTGCGGTGGATGACCCAGGCTAGCGTTACGTCATCACTATTATTAACACGGTTAGTTTAAAATATAAAAATGCATTTTGATGCGTGCATGAAAACCTGTCAGGCTGAAGCAGACGTACGAGGAAGTGTGAGGTTAAGACCTCCAGCCTTCTCTACAGTCACGGTCAAGAACTGGGCAGCGCTCTGCCCTTCACGTATGAGTGAGGACCAAGAGAGCTTCACTTGGAAATTATGGTGGTTTACTCCAGGTGCCTTTTTTACTTTGGCTTTCATTTTTCTCATTTACTCAACGTGCTGAGGAAATTGTCTGTGTTCTTTGTTCTCTGTCCATGCTCCATACTCATGTCCTTCTGAATAACCTACATCTGGTCAAGTCTTCCTGTACCAGTCCCTTTTGTACAAATTAAGAGACATTTTTTTATAGCTATTTGTACATGCAAGTTTTTTTAGTAGTTTAATTCTAGCAAAAACACCATTTTTTAAATTAGGATTGGAATCCCACACTGTCTTTGTTTCTTCTTTTTTTTAATTGTATTAAATGGGTTGTCTCTATCAACATGGGATTGATAGCTATGTTAAAGATATTGCAAAAACAAGTCATTTTGCAATATGTGTCCATTAACAGTGTACTACTGTTCCTGTTTCTGACAGCACCATCAAAACCTTGAGCCACTCTTGACAATTGTGAAGAACTAATGGTCTGTTAGGGAAAACCCCATTTTTTTTCAAAAAGAAACCCGTAGGGCTAGCCCGCAATTTTTACAGCCCAAAAAGCCCCCAAAAATTTTTAAAAATGACCCAAAGAGCCCCCTTTTTACAAAAATTTTGAAGAACAAATGGCTGTTTTGAAACCCAAAAAATTTTTTTTAAAGGACCCGTAGTATTTTTTTTTTTTTTTTTTTTTTGGGCCCCGCATTTTCCCAAAACAAAAATGGGCCCCCAAAAAAAAAATTTTTAAAAATGATTCTTAGCCATGTTAAAAAAATTTTGGGGAGGAAAAAACCACTTAGGCCACTTTCTGTTCAAAAGTACCAAGATTATTGCTGGGTTTTAACAGCAAAAAGACTTCCCCAAAAAATTTTTAAAATGACTTCTCGCCAAAATTTTTTAAAATTGTGAAGGTGAAAAAATTGCCACTTTGATGCCAAATTTTGTTCCAAAGGACCCCGATTTTGCTGTTATTCAAACCCCAACATGACCCCAAAAAAATTTTAATTTGCCTTTCAAACCATATTAAAAATTTTTGGGGAAATTTTCCACCTTTGAAGCCCCCTTTTTTTGTTCCAAAGGCCTTAAATTTTTGCTGTTTCTCACCCGCAATTTTGACCTCAAAACCAAAATTTAAAATGCCCCCCAAAACTTCTAAAGATAAAAGTGAGTAACCTTTAAATTCGGTGTTGTCATGAAAACCTTTTTGGGTTTTTTAAAATCTTCACCCCTGGCCCAAAAAAGAAAAATGAATGTTGGGGGGAATGAGATAAAAATTGGGAGTAAGAAAATGATGATTTTTTTAAAAACCCTTTTTCAAGGGGGACCCAAAATTTTGTTTGAAGAGGAAAGTGAAGTTTGAACCCGGGAACTAATCGGGACCTCGGCAATTGGGGCCACAAAATCATTTAGAGTCCATGCCCGTTTTCCCTTTTTGATGAAAGTAAAAAGATCACATTATTGTGGAAAAACGGGGTGGTTTGTCTTGTAATTTACTCCTCCAGCTGTGCTGAAGGTCCGCTCAAAATTTTTACGCTGGTGATGGGCCGGGACAAAATTTTCTATGGCGTTTGGGGAGCGACTCGGGCCTTTTGTCCATTTTGGTTTCCCAGAAAATCTATTGGGTCCGGAAAACATACAAAAATCATCGGTTGGGTTTAAGCTGGAAAAGTCATGCACCATGATCTTTTAAGGTGGTTCTTTTGTGCTGTATGTGTCCCTGCAATTGGGTGGTTGGTGGGGGGGGTAAATAAAAATTGCCAGGGTCACCCCTTTTGGCTTCGAAACCTTGCCCGCTGCTGCTGCTGCCCCTTCGGCTACTTTTGGGAAATTTAACTTTCTGTCCCGTCGCTGGGTTTTTTTCCCCCCGTGGGCATTTTGAAAAACGTGAAGCGGGCGCAAAAGTTTTCTTCCCGGGTTTATCAATCAGAAAGGGCTCCATTTTCCTGCTTTTTACTCTTTTTTGGGGGGGGGGTGGAAGGAAAGTGCGAGTTTTGTTTTGTACCCGGGAACCAAGAGGGTGGCCAAACCCCGTAAATGTTTTTTCTTTTGATGGCCTTAATGCGAGGAAAACATGTTGGGGAAAAAGGAGCTTCAAAGCATCCCTGTGAGGATGAAGCCTTTATTTTCAAGCCTTTTGGGTCGGAAAGGGGGACTTGCAAACTCCCCTCTTCTATTTTTTCCTCCTCCCCCTCCAAAAATTCCCCAGCCAACCTCTTTTTAAAGGCAGGGAAGTTGGTAAAAATTTGGGGTCTAGGAATTTCCCCCTCCTTTCCCCCATCCCCTTCCTCCGGCCACGCATCAAACCCCTGGGCTTGCCTAAAATGATTGCACCCCGAGAGCTGGGCGCCGCCCCTTTCCCTAGCCTGGGCCCCGAAAAAAATGCCTAATGAAACCGTTAAAATTGGAAATGTGGGCCTTGTGGATTTTGGGCGGGAGAAGGCCCCCGTGTCCGCAATTTTGTTTTCAGTTCCTCCTCCCTCAGCTGGCGGGACCCCGTGTTTCAGAGTGTTCCAACGATCGTTCCCGAACTTTGATAACCCCTTTTATGTGACAAGGGCATCGTCCGGGGATTCCATTTTTGGGGGGTTTTTTCTAAACTGGCCCAAAGGTGGGGTGAAAAGCTCTTTTTTTTACCTGCCTCCAACCCCGGTGGCCCCAAAACCCCAAGGTCCGCACCGCTGCTTGTCAGGCCATGTTTCCACTTGTTTTGCGTTAATGGCATTGCGCTGCTGCCAAAAATCACTTGGGGCATGTGGGGGTGGAATTCCCGCATGTTGCCGGTTTAACAAAGAGACAGTTGACGGGGGGGCCAAGGGTAAAAAGCTGAAAAGCAGCCCGGGGGGAAAAAGAAGTGGGGGACGGGAACGGGAAGTGGGGATTAAATCCGAACCCCGAGCCCTTTTTTAGCAGGCGGACCAGACCCCGGTTTGCGCCCTTTTGAAAAATTTTGGACCCACGGGTTATGACTTGGGGGACAAAGGAAAAGGGGTGTTTCTCCAGCCCACATCTTTTTTTTTTTTTTTTAAATTGAAAAAATTTTTTTTAAATTTTTAACCCTAGGTGAAAGGGGAAGCCCCGAATGG